>JAVTVY010013894.1:0-52013 GCA_036873755.1 Hanleya hanleyi | reverse complement strand
AAATAGTGTGGCTGGAGTGTAGTGACGTGCAACTTTATAAAATCTAGTTCTGTCCTGTCCAGTCATTCTGCCGCTACCTTACATTGAGCTGGTTCAGCGGTACGGCCTGTTTTGTCTTGTCTTGTCTTGTCAGTACCAATAGTGAGGTTGCGATGCGCCTCAATACCCGGCTTATCTAGGTTTGTCGTGTCTCGTCTATAAGTAAAACTGAATATGACATAGACCGGAAGTTGTGTCTTTTACCAAACATTGATGGTTGTTATATCTCAGTTCCGTCAAACTGGAACATTCCACATTTACAAACTGTCCAGTTAACTTGACCGACTTATTATATTTCGTCTTCCTCATGCTGCTGTGTTAAATAGAGCCAGTCCAGAAGTATGGCCTGTTTTGTCTTGTCTTGTCAGTACCAATAGTGATGTTGGGACGTGCCTCTACAGACTCGTCTAGGTTTTGTCTTGTCTACAAATTAAACCCAATCTATGCTATAGACCGGAAGTTGTGTCTTTTACCGAACTTTGATGGTTGTCCTATTCTAGTTCCGTTCCGTCAATTTGGACCATTCCGCATTTACAAACTGTCCAGCTATCGTGACCATGTTGTGGCAGGTTTACGTTTCGGTTCCCTATTAGATATTCTAAAAATGTGTTGCTCTGTTTACCTGTCAACTAAAGTCAATAGGGCGGCAGATCGTTCTCTCGCTGTCACCTGGTCACTTGTCACCTCAGCATAAGTTGTAGTCCATAGCAGAATATAATTTCAATTTTGACCAGTTGACCAGGAATTGTTTCTGAGAGCTTAATTAAATTTTCTGCTTCTGGGTAATTTGTAGGTCAGCAATTATGTGCTTTGAGAAAAGCAGTATGTTTTGCGCAGATTGATTCGACTCTGTCACCTGTAGGCGTAGATGTTTTGTATTTTATGTGCAGTTTTGTCATATACTGTTAACAATTATTTGAATTGAGTCAGATTTTTATATGACTTTGACTGTTCACACCTCACATTTTCCAGACTATAGGTTAGAGTGCAGACGCGATCACTGACTCTTCATTTTGATTCTAATTTAGCAATATTTCGTACTGAAGGTTTTTATTTTATTAATGTATCGTTTGTTTTCACTTTCTTTTAATGACGCAAACAGGGCATATTATCTCTTTTGTGACTATTATGGTTTGACTCCGTTACTTGTAGATGTTTTGTGTTTAAATGTGTAAATTTTAAGATTGCCATTTACTGCGATATCTAGTGTCAAAATTTATTTGCATGGAGTCAGTTTGTTACACCTCTTACGTGGCTATGACTGCCTACACCTTTTACATATTCTTCTGATTTTAACGTTATGGGGTGCAGGCTAGCAAATGTTTTGCGCTCCTGTGCAGGTCCGACCAATGACTCCATTTTGATTCGAATTTGGCAAGCTCTTGAATTTACCGGCAGCTTTAGAGTTTACTAACTTTACACACAGTTCTCCTGACATTCCTTAGTATGTGTCACTGCCCTTGTTGTTCGGGTAACTGACAGGGGTCCTTTTGGGGGTGTTTGGCGGGTTTAAATTGGTGGCCAGGTCACCGCTATTGCTCATGCGTTCTGGTACAGGTACTTGATATACCTGTATTCTTCAGTGTTTTTCATTTTCGTCACATGTACAAAATTAAAGTTTTGGACATTCCTAAACTCAGACGCATGTAGCAGTGGTGCTGACCTGGCCTCCCATTTTACCCCAAATTCCACCACGTTCTTTACATTCCGCTTGCATATTGCGTATTTTACCATGTCTATGCGTAGCATTTTTATCCATACAAATTTTATGGATCTTAATAAATTGTTTGTGTATTAATATACAGGTGTTGTGTGGTTTCTTGCCGATACACTTCTAATTATAGCATTTTGGCTCGTCAAAATGGGTAATTGGAACTAGGCAAGATCTACATGTAACCTTAGCTCAAAGTACTGTTGCTATTCTATATTTAGCTTATATGTACACGAATGTATCTTTTCAGACTACTGCCTCACTGGTCGTTGTCTTTGGACTTTTAGCTGGTAGCCAACTTTCTGATCATTATTCCCGTTCATATTTAAATCACCGCCTCTGGAGTGTTTATTCCTGTTCACATTTAAATCACAGACACCAAGGTGTTTCCTATTCCCCGTGTTTTTCCCATGGTGCATGGTTTGGCCAATCTATTTAATGCGTGCTGGCTTGACTTCACCGTCCAGCCTGCACTGACCAGTCAAGAGATGTTTGCGTACATGTAGGAATTTTAAAGTTTCCCACCCACCCGCCCCATAATAAGTCATTAGTAGTCGTGTTAGGGCGGGTTTAAATTGGTGGCCAGGTCACCGCTATTGCTCATGCGTTCTGGTACAGGTACTTGATATACCTGTATTCTTCAGTGTTTTTCATTTTCGTCACATGTACAAAATTAAAGTTTTGGACATTCCTAACTCAGACGCATGTAGCAGTGGTGCTGACCTGGCCTCCCATTTTACCCCAAATTCCACCACGTTCTTTACATTCCGCTTGCATATTGCGTATTTTACCATGTCTATGCGTAGCATTTTTATCCATACAAATTTTATGGATCTTAATAAATTGTTTGTGTATTAATATACAGGTGTTGTGTGGTTTCTTGCCGATACACTTCTAATTTAAAATAATAAATTTATTAAGAAATATGATTTCTATATTTAGTGATATTGAGGTTGGATTGAAGGAGGAACTATATTATATAACTACCAATAAAGATTACATTTTTTCCAAAAGTAAGCCTACACATCCCATTGCATAGATCTGATGAATACATGTTCATGTATAGTTAGGAACAATAGGTGTGCAATTTTGAGCACGTTCTTGGTGTAACTTTGTGTGATGATATGTGAACAAACAAAGCTAATAACAGTGCGATAGTAGGACAAAATCTATCATTTCCAGCATGCAATGGGACACTTGCACTGTGGTAAACCTTCACATTTGTATGCAAATAAAAGAATGCAGTAACAACTGTGTCCAATCATACTGTAATGCTCCATAATAATGTGCACGGGTAAAGACTGAGCTTACAAACTGATTCAAACTCACTTTTAATTAATATAGTAAGTTAAATGTGTGGACACAGATATGGTTGTACAAAAGCTTCAGGGTCAACGAGAATTTGATAACAAAATTTTAGGAAATGGCGTCCTTCATTTAAGGCGACACGAAATTAAAAACTAACAGGGGTTCGGTACTGCGGGATTCCCCCGCCAGTTATTTTGATATTGTACTTCTGAAATAAAATAATGTCAAAAACTACTATTAGTAAATACTGCAAAGGAATATACTGTATGTGATTTGGTATGTATGACTGTATATACAATGTACACTGCATCTCCTGCCTAATAAGAAGTCAAAATTATTCTAAGTCCAGCCCAAACAACAAAGATCAACCCAGAAAACTTTCTAAGTCCAGCCTAAACATAAAAGTCTAACCGGACACCGACACCAACACCGCCACTTTCCCCCTCTCTCTCCCAATACCTCGCCTACTTCGTATACGGCGAGCTAAAAATGGGTGGTAGGTAAAATCACTTGCGGGTGAAGGAAGAGAAACAAGCCTTTAGCTGCATGCAAGTTAATTTAACATGTTTAACAAGATATGCAAAAATCATACAGTAACATGAGGCACCAGAGGTGCTACAACTCCTCAGCCCCTGAACAGTCTAGACCAAGATATTTTTATGGATGTAGAAGTTTGGATGCATAGCAGACAGTTATGGCATGCAAAATGCAAACCCAAGCCACAATTCAGACAGATGAACGAATGGATACACTGACACAATGACGGATGGACAATCGGAATCCAGTATACCCACTACTATGTACAGGGGTATAAAAAGATGTATATTACAAGATTAAGTTATCACTGATGTATGGAGATATACGCTACAGAAGTTACGCACTGATGTTTAGAGATGTATATTACAGCAGTAAGTTATTGCACTGATGTAGGGATATGTACATTACAGAAGTTGTCGCATTGATGTATGAAGATGTACATTACGGCAGTAAGTTATCGCACTGATGTATGGAGATGTATATTACAGCATTAAGTTTTCGCACTGATGTATGGAGATGTACATTACAGAAGTTGTCACATTGATGTATGGAGATGTATATTACAGCAGTTAAGTTCTCTCATTGATGTATGGAGATGTACATTACAGCAGCAAGTTGTTGCACTGATGTATGAAGATGTACATTACAGAAGTTATCGCACTGGTAAGTTATCACATTGATGTATGAAGATGTACATTACAGAAGTTGTCGCATTGATGTACGGAGATGTATATTACAGTAACAAGTTTTTGCACTGATGTATGGAGATGTATAGTACAGCAGTAAGTTTTCGCATTGATGTATGGAGATGTACATTACAGAAGTTGTCGCATTGATGTATGGAGTGAGCGAGTGAGTTAATAGAATTTAACTTCGCTTTCAACAATATTTCAGCTATATCACGATGAACCAACTAAGCACCACCCAGCCCAGTTGTGTTCCTGCTATTTCAAAGAAGAAATCTTTGAAGCAGCATTGATGTATGGAGATGTACATTACATCAGTTGTCTCATTGATGTATGAAGATGTTCATTACAGCATTAAGTTGTTGCACTGATGTATGGACATGGACATTACAAAAGTTGTTGCATTGATGTATAAAGATGTGCAGTACAGCAGTAAGTTGTTGCACTGATGTATGGAGATGTACATTACAGAAGTTATTGCACTGAAGTTCGGGCCAAATTATCTAAGTGCAGGTTGTATGCGTGTGACGGTTTTGGTCATGATGCAGGATCTATCAGTGCGATCAGTGCTGGTAAATATACTTCCAGACAAGGGTCATAAATTTACATAATAAAATTAAAGCAATTCCAGTAATTTTGGCGTATCGATAGGACAGCTATTTCAATGCCAGGTTGAACATTATTGATGAGCATGACAAGGGCACCAAGGCCAACAGGTTATTGTGTCAGTTTGACAGTGGCCCTGATGCTGTAGGTATGTCAACATACCCTTGCAACACATGGGACCTAAATTAAAAAGTTGTTTGTTTGGGGTATTAGTCCTTGGTCAGTGTGAACAGGTCAGTCGGTCGAAGGTTTATTCTATTTTTTTTATTGGTCAGTCAGTTCTCCGTCTGTCTCGCATTATGATCACCCCGGAGATTCAGTTCTCCATCCCTTGTGTGCTTTGGCATGACATTCCATGCCGTGGAGCATGTTTTCCATCCTGTGGAGCAAAACTCTCCGGACAGAGTGCAAGATACCGATGAACGGGGGCGGAGGTAGGTTGATAATCATGTTGCCTATCCGGGGCCTATTCAATCATAGAAAAGTTGTGATCACAATTCCCTCTCTGTCAAGATCCCGTTTTCCGTAAATAAGCTACACAGTTAGAGCTGTTGTGGGTATTTTGACAGACAAGCCCGCATTATACCCCCGATTGGAGTCATTTTTATCACATGGTCCGTCCGTTTTCAATGAAATATACTGCCAGTGTTACTAGTATACATATCTGTTGTTGTGAAGTCAGTTAAACTGACTAGAGAACCGCTGATGAACTCAGCTGAACTAATTGTATTGCGGTAGTCCATACCACGGAGAACGACAAGCCATCCCTTGGAGCAAGAAAAACTTGGAAGAATTGATTTCATTGCTATTGCAATTCCTGAATTTCGATGTTGAAGAATTGAAAATGAAATGACTTCAGCATTTCATCCACTAGCATGACTGCCCGGTTATTGGACACTTTTTATGAATGAGAGTCTGCAGGTCGGCCATGCAACCACGTATGGCTAAGAAAGTAACACTGAATTAAAGACTACATCTTTAGTCATAAATCGTCATAAAAAAATATTGAAGAAAAAATACGGAGAGAGACTGAGAATAGTTGAAACGCAGGGACCATTCACGGTATGAAAATGTAAGTTTGCTCCCAGTTATTGGACACTTTTTCAGTTAAGGATGTATTTGAAACTAATCAACTTACTGTCAAATTGTTTGTCCCACAGTCTTTAGTAAACCTCCAAGAATATTAGCATGTCTTTGTAACTCAACTGTAAAATTAAATTTGTATTACAGTTGTCATGTAATATTCCCAGAAAATAGCCCCACGGCATCTAGGTGTCCAATAATAGGGCCTGTCCAATAACCGGGCAGTCATGCTAGTGGATTTTTGGCCCGATCAACCACCAACAGGCCGGACTAGGAATATTATTTGTATTGTTAATACACATAACATAAATTGCGGACGTTACCCTAGACCCATCATAAATTTTCTAGTTTCTCGGGTCAACGCACTCGTCACTTTGTGCGCTGTGGGGTGTGACATCAGGATTTTCAGCTCGAGACAGGCAGTATTCAACGAGTGTTTTATTACGATGTCCATATCGAATGTTTCTATTACCAAAGATAACAGAGGAAGGACTTTGCAAACCTATGATCCACGTCCGATAACAGTAAAAAATATGACATCGACATGTATACCGTAGATCAATAATTTGCGGTACCGAACCTTAGATTCGATTATTCGAGGTTTACAGACTGGTTTGTGCATGTCTTCAGCTTTGATCATCAAATCAGTTAATGAGTACCGTAACAATTTTTTTCCTACGCAATGTTGGTCTTATCAAGAAGATTTGGGGCACAGTAATCCCAGAACTTCCCACTGAAGTTGCCGAAACTCATTCAGCTGTCAAGTGTTGAAGCGCGAACTAGTCCTTAGCAACAGAGTTTCGCCGTGCGCTAACGAGGGACAGCTGCGCTCAGGATGGTGCACTATTGCCTTGATACCGTGCGCTATGGTTGTTGTTGTTGCTGACCCCTTAGCCCGAATCACTTATACAGACCGAAAAGGAATAAAATAAATAAGATGTCAGTCGCTCGAGATCTTTAACTGCACACGGCGTGGGGAATTGAGACAGAGGCACAAAAAGCATTTTATCGAATAAATAATATGATTTGGCATCTCCAGCACTATGACAACCACCTAATGACTCCTTTAATTAGATGGAATCTGCCATCAAACACGGATTTCGTCATTTTGCCGTTGTGTTTCTTTCGCCATAGTTTACAGGGACATGCGCAGAATGGGGTTGACCTTTTGACTCACATCATCAAGAACCAATAGCGACGCGTGTTTATTCACGTGATCAGAAAGGTCACGAGATCAAGGTCATATTCTCACAAGATGTCAGAAAGGCGCGAAAACGTTAAAATCAATGGAAGTTTTTTCTCACACATTTGATCACATTTTGTCAGCATCAAACCAGTCATGGTTAAAGAAGCTCAGGTCGGTCAAACTGTATCAAATTGGCATATTTTTTCTCTCTCGTTTCGTTATTTTCGTCTGCGAACAGCCGCTTTTCGCGCATAAATTTTTATCGCTAAAATTTAACCTAGGCGCGCTCTGGCCTGTGATAGGAATGCCACGCCCCCTTACCTATATTCACCTATCACAGTCAGAGTTTCTGGGTTACTCGAGACCGTGCGCTATCACCTCGAGATCGTGTGACATCGCCTCTAGACAGTTAGCTACTGCAGAACATATAATAGTTCTTGTGCTATGCATGTAATATGGGGAATTACAGAATATCATACGACCAATCAGGATGAACAATTACGGAATCAGGTTTTAGAATAAATTTTATGACAGATGGCTAATTGTTGAAATAGTGTTGGAAAATTAATATTCTGGGTTGGGAGCACACCTTATCTTTCTTGATTCACTTTTTTTTATTAAAAAAAGAGAGCATAAAATGAAATAACATGAGGCTGCACCTAAAAGGTGCTTTGACCCCTCAGCACAATATGTCCAGCGAATAACAGGTTGACATAAAAATCTGCTGAATTCTGTCAAATTTATTTACCCACATATGTATTAATCTTGATTCAAGAGAATACTCAACGATTAGTATTTGCTAGTACCGGCTTCAGTCATCAATCCTGTGAAGGGATATCGATCCAAGACTGTGTGGATCGATACCTCAAGAAAAGTTAGTAAAGATCTGGTGAATAGTTCTTCATAGATGAAGATCTATTCCAGGGAAGAGTCGAGTGTGTGTGTGTAGTACTCAACATCTCTGGGTTACTAGGGATATTCACTGTGAGTATCAGAGCTGTCAGTCAAATTGTAACTGAGATCTAGCCCGGACAAAAGTTAGTGACGGAAAATTTCAAAGGGCCATAACTCTGTACAGAAATGACGTAACACGAAATAAACATGACAGTGCACATGTCTGGGATACTAGGGATATTCACTGTGAGTATCAGAGCTGTCGGTCAAATAGTAACTGAGATCTAGCCCGGACAAAAGTTAGTGACGCAAAATTTCAAAGGGCCATAACTCTGTAAAGAAATGACGTAACGCGAAATAAACATGACAGTGCACATGTCTGGGATACTAGGGATATTCACTGTGAGTATCAGAGCTGTCAGTCAAATAGTAACTGAGATCTAGCCCGGACAAAAGTTAGTGACGCAAAATTTCAAAGGGCCATAACTCTGTAAAGAAATGACGTAACGCGAAATAAACATGACAGTGCACATGTCTGGGATACTAGGGATATTCACTGTGAGTATCAGAGCTGTCAGTCAAATAGTAACTGAGATCTAGCCCGGACAAAAGTTAGTGACGCGAAATTTCAAAGGGCCATAACTCTGTAAAGAAATGACGTAACACGGAATAAACATGACAGTGCACATCTCTGGGATACTAGGGATATTCACTGTGAGTATCAGAACTGTCAGTCAAATAGTAACTGAGATCTAGCCCGGACAAAAAATTGTTGACGGCCGGCCGTCCGTCCGACCAGACATACATGCCAACGACAAGACCCTACAGCCCTATGGGCTGAGGGGTAAAAACCGAGTCACTGCATCACTGTTTAAAGAATACTTTTGTTCATCACCTAATACTGTCACGGAACAAATAACGGATTTATTCAAAGCTTCATTTTATATTATAAATTCAACAATATAACCATTTGTAATGTTTCGTCGGTAAAGGACACCATTCACTTGCTTGACCAGCATGTTTCGGCATTTGTGATGCAGCATATTTCACAAATTTAGAGGAATTTATCTGTATTTCTTGCTCCAAGGGATGGCTTGTCGTGCACCGTGGTATGGACTACCACAATACAATTAGTTCAGCTGAGTTCGTCAACGGTTCTCTAGTCAGTTTAACTGACTTTACAACAACAGATGTGTATACTAGTAACCTTGGCAGTATATTTCATTGAAAACGGACGGACCATGTGATAAAAATGACTCCAATCGTGGATATAAATTATAATGGGAGGTTGTCTGTCAAAATACCACAACAGCTCTAACTGTGTAGCTTATTTACGGAAAACGGGATCTTGACAGAGAGGGAATTGTGATCACATCGCTTCTATGATTAAATAGGTCCCTGATAGGCAACATGATTATCCACCTACCTCCGCCCCCGTTCATCAGTAGCTTGCACGTCTGGAGAGGCCGAAAAAGTGTACTGTTTTGCTCCACAGGATGGAAAACATGCTCGACGGGATGGAATGTCATGCCAAAGCACACAAGGGATGGAGAACTGAATCTCCGGGGTGATGATGGGATTTTCAACAAAATAAAAATGCACAAATTATATATAGATACTGCGGGGAATTTCACTTCTCTGAGAAGAACTGGCTCACTGAAGAGAACATATATTGCCGAAAATCCCATCCCATCGCAATGCGAGGCAGATAATACACAGGAGCTTGTTGATGGTCAGTTATTAATTATGATATTAATATTCATATATATATATACTCTCCTACTATATTAATGGAGTAGGATCTCCTCCTACTCTATTAATGGAGTACGAGTGTATATATATATTAATATCATAACTGACCATCAACAAGTCCCTGTGAGACAATACTATAGTTCCAAAAAATAAAAAAAATTATGAATCAGGTATTCCTTGTAGTTAATGACAAAAAAGTTACTGCTTTTTGGTATGACTGCCAAATATATATGCCCTATAATGCAGCAGAAATTTATCCCAAAATATCATGTCAAGGATGCCGCAAGAACCACTAATAAGCGTAACTTGTCGATGTTGTTGTTGTTTAACTCCAGGCCTGTCGGATTGACCGTCGACTCCACCAGTCCACACTGCCGTCTTCGTTTAGACAGCTACCTCTTCCCTCCATATTTCTGAGGATTATAGCCAAAATGTATGACTTCTCTCGACGTAACTCGGTATCAAATAGACAACGAATGATAATTAATATATTAAAGAAAAAACGTTATCACAGATCACCTGTTACCACTTCAACCGGCCGCTACCGTTGTTGTCTCCGACGGAATCATGCCTTTGCTTTGCACTTCCGCGATGGACGTACATCAACCAGAAAAGAGACAAATATTTATTCTCGTCATAACTATACTGTACTGCAAACGTGCTTGAAGAGTTCACCCCATTGGCAACCTGAGTTGAATCCTAATACGTTCCCATTTATTCGGCACAGTGGTCATTTACGGTTCTTCTTCCTGACAAAAACACAGCAGGGCCACCATTTTTTTTCAAGCATGCGGTCTCGCGTCGGGAACCCTCTTGTTACTTTACCATGTTACAGATTTTGAGGACTCCCGATTGCCACTTAGTCCGGGAAATCAGCAAGACTGTTTCCACGAGTTTTCGAACTGCAAACATTTGATTTTCTCCGACAGATTTAGGGAACAAAAAAAATATATATATATATACATTTTTTTTTAAAGTTTTGAGTCTCCGACGGATATACAGTAAGCGATCCATATATACGATCATCTTTCGATTTACGATCGACCCCATTTTTTCGGGAGATTTACGATCGGATATTCTAACTGATTTACAATCACCCACAAATTCTAAAATGAGACGATCTAACTTAAATTCGATCGCACACGGTCGGCAATAGCTAGAATGAATATGAACAGATACGCAACATTATGCGCGAGATCGGCAGTATCGACGCATACGCAAAATGGAGTTGTTAATGTGACCTAAACCAAATCTAAACAGCATATATTCCTGAATGGTAAATAAAAACAACTTCGTGTAAAACATAATAGTTGCGCGAGTGTCAAATTATTTCTATTATATTAAAAACGATAGACATATTCTTTTTGCGAATTCAAGAAACAAACGTGTGACGGTCTTGCAAATATTGTGAAAAATTATGCTGAGACCAATAGCCGCTCACTGCGGGAATTAAATGGTTGCCGATTTGTTCTTTAACTAAGGGTCCGATGTCTGCGATTTTGTTTAATAAACGGATGATATATGGAAGGATAATGATAGAAATGTTTCTCTGTTAGGGGCCTACTTATCCCCCGTCACGGCTTCAGTGTTTTGTCGCCACCTGGAGATATTATGTTAAATTATCTGAAATTGTTGAATGTTGTAAAATAGAGAGCTGTTAATTGATCTTTGTTTCTATAAGAAAATACGTGTGTTGGCTTCTTTTGTTTCAAGTCATTTTCGCTGGCTATCCAAAATCCGCCGTTGATACCGGCCGGTTCGATAAAAATGCTGTTGTCGACCCTTCAATTCAGCGCTCGTGAAAGATCACAATGCTACATAAGATATTCCATTCCTTTTCCTCCGATAAAAGCCTTCAAAGCCAAGATAGAACAAGTTTGAATGAGGGTGTTGTGAAAATTATATACGGGACAAACAGGCTCCACACATTAACACCAAAACCCCCTTCAATTGCCTCTTGCTGGTGAATAGCGCTTCAGAAGGGGCAAGGTATTCACCAGGCAGTCAGTTCTGTGTTGTTACACACGATCTCATTTGCATATGAATAAGTGTCATTTCTAGTCTGGGTGAAACTTGTATGCTGCACATGACTCTTATGTGGCCTTGCCTGTTTCACTCTAAATTTCATGCAGTCCAGATTCCCGCTGTAGCCTATAGTATTGGACCCTTCTATCTTGATTTAACAGGGAGTACTACAGTGTAATTCCCTCTGCTGGTAACCTAACCATCCCGCACACCCCTATCCTGACTTTGGATTCTTCCATTTGATGTAGTTTTCTCTGGAGGACAAGCTCGTGGCAAGACTATTAAAACAAATATGCTGTACAGGAAATTCACAGCTGGACATGCTAAAAATAAACTAAATACACCTCCAGGTAAATGTGAACACAGATTGTTACACTGAATGATGAGAGGAGTCCGGACTCAAAACAATGTAGCCATTGACAATTTAAATATCAAAGGAGAGCCTGTCAAGGCTTGGATTTCAGTTAGAAATCAAGGGGCTCTGAGGGGTTATACTATTACGCCGTGCGATGTGAATTAGTAGCGGTGAAGAAATCTGATGCAATGAAGCACACACCTTACAACTTGATATACCCGAGAACGGCAACCGACTTTGAGCTCTCCCCCTTTCTGGGCCTCCTGAGCAGACGGTCCACGTGGGATACACAGAGCAGGTCAGACAGGACAATAGGGGTCAGGTAGGGGTTTAGCATATACGGTTGACAATAGGTTAACATTCGCGATCAACATCCGTCGAATGCCATATATCAAATTTGTTATATAAATGTCATACACAAATATGTAATATAATAATGTGTGGTTTGATATCATAACGTCCTTATTCGTCTATCAAATTTCTTCAAATTACGAACATTTTAAGGAGCTTAATTCACCAAATTGTTCACCCGATTAATGTATCATTCTTTATTATATTTTGTCACATCGGACTTTTAATCAAACCAAATCAGTATGGTGAAATTTCTTTGTCGAACTTTAATATTATATAGTTCATCTCGTTTTCTTCCAAAAAATAATGTATTACGTTATGTAGGGCTATGGGTGAATCAGATTTCTTATAAACAAATTTATCTTATTAATGTACAATGCAATGACTATAATTATCGCGGCAATTTTTACGTTGTGAACTAGGGGAGATAATCGGATATATCGTGCTTTTCTCTCACTTCCGCGATCTAATGTTTTTGATCGAGCCGGTTTTTCTCGTCATTGCAGAGGGGCGTACGATCCAATTTTTACGATCAAGCATCCATTTTGGGACTAAAAAATCACTTCCGGCGATCGAATATTTGGATCGCTTACCGTATATGCTTTTTTTAAGAAACAATAAAGACTACATGTTGGTAGATGTGCTTGGCCAAACCACTTCATCTGGTCAATTCCAAGTCACTATGGACATGCGGTAAAAGTCTTAAATTGCCTGGAAATATGATTCAATGATTGGAGTATGAGCTTTTTTTTCAAATTACACAGCATTATTTCAAATATGGAGGTTTATCCCTTCAGAACAAGAGCCTTATGGGCTTCAAGATACGTCTGTGCATGCCGGACTATAAACCTTTGAACCTATTGTATTAACAAGACTTTTACCTTGATGAGAATAGATCAAGGTCGGTCAACTTGAATAGGCTTCTAATTAAATTAATCACCAGTTACGTATGTATTGTAGTGTAAACTTGGAGAGCCAAGCCATGATACTTCTAGATACTGCAATAACTAGGAATTGACCTGAATAAAATAGGCCAAGGTCAATCAATTTGGAAAGGCTAATCACCAGTTGCATACGTAGTATGAATCTGGAGAATCTAGATGTAATCCTTCAAAAGTTAGCACCAATGCTCAAATTTGACATAGATATCATGGTATGAAAATTTCCACTCGAGAGAAGGAAAGTTCATTCCAGCTGAGCCACCAGGCTAGTTTGAGATGTATTTTCCTTCTCGAGAGTGGGAGAATTCATCTCATGATCAAGTTGATATGAGATTTTTTCCCCATATAATTTAAATCATTAATCAGTATTTTAGTGAAAAAAATAAAAACTCTTGAGAGAAATGTTCCTGGAGCGCATCATGCCTGCAGCTGGGATCAAGCATCGTAATTGGTCAGCACAACATAGCTGTAATGAAGAAAGATTCGCATTTTCTACCAAGTGCGATTGAGAATGTAAAGTATCACAGGGTTCGACTGGGTGGTTTATACGGTGTGTCTACCGTGGTGGCCACCAGCTGGTTCTGGAATATGAACACCTTGATTCTGTCAAAGGCAAACAGGAAGATGAGCAGGACGGCCACATATTGAATCCAACCCCACTTGATCAGGAACCAGAAACCTGGCGTGTAACTGGACAACGGTCAAGGAAACAAACCTGAGAAACATTGACACTGAAGCACAATCACAACCTAAAGGGACACTTGCCTTTTGTTAAAACTAGATTCCCATTGTAAAGGTGAGGACTCTCACACCTTTCACCGATCTACCCCTGGGTTTGGCATTATATAGGCTAGGTAAACATATTTACAGCGAATCCGGGGGGGGAGGTTGTGGGAATTCTTAAAACGAAATTGTACCAATCGCAAAAAAAGACACTTAACCAAACTATTTATACTGTCGTTGTTGAATTGGTGGGGAAAAGCGGTACAGCGAAATCTGGGGGGGGGATTCTTAAAACAAAATTGTTTTAAGTTATCTCAAGCAATCGTAAAATTTTCTCTACAAGTTTTCCAGTGGAGTCTTGCACAATTTGTGTTACGGCAAGATTTGAAGCAGAGCATTAAACAAAGAGAGCATCCTTGGCAGTGACCATGCAATTATTCTGTTGAATATTCATAGATATTTTCAGAATTACATTTGAACTGCTAAAATCAACATGAATGGAGATCGATTGACTAGATTCCCTCTTGTGCAAATCGATTAACATTAAATTCATATATGTTGTGTGATGTTTTAGTTGGGTACATTCACTTTCATTCAACCTAAACAAGTCATTCAGTAGTGCAATGGCCAAAATCATGACACCCAAACTCACTATAATGGGTTCAACACTCCACCAGGTCTGCATTTTCCACTGGAAAAATGACTTTCTTCTAAGAACACATAATTTTGTCTACTGAAACATAATCTTGCATAACAATCTATCAAAAATGATAAAATGAAAAAAAAAAAGAAAAAAAATATAAAATAACAACAACAACTACATGAAATGAAAAGTGCGAATAATTTCTCGTCATTCTCCTCAGTTATTAAATCCTTTCCTTATATTCCTAAGGTGGATAGCTAAAGTTTCTTTAAAGTCCACAGATTTCATTCAAAATCTCTTGAGTATATCACGTCCTTGCACATGAATAGTGACAGCGTAATTATGTGGATGGTGGATAAAAAAATAAAAAAGTGCCTTCCCCCAATCCCATGATTTTTTTTTCTGGAACAGCCTTAAAGTACAGCCACCAGGTCTGCCTAATTTATTGAAACTTAGACGGGTGGTCAAATGCAATTTAGGCATTTTTTCTGCCAAGCAAACAAGAATGTGTAGACTCATCATAAGGGAGGATCTTTATGGAGATAGTATTTTTATGGGTAGAAAGTCTGAGCCATTGTGGGTGTCCATTGCATATGAACTGTCAGGTGAGGGGGTGACAAATACCACTGCATCCTCTGGTTGGCGGGCTAATCACTCAATTTTACATTTAGATTATCTCCCTTGGTTTGAGAACTCCAGCTGACATCCTAGTGTGGGTTTTGGTCCAAAAGATGTTGTACATTAACTTGAAAATTTTCGAAGCAAGGTTCGACGTACAACTTTTCCCATTTCAAAATAAATGAAAACCCGAGGGGTTCAAGTCCCCCGATGTTGAAACAATTGATTTGACTTGGAACCATAACTTTCATTACCCAGCATGCAGAGCAATCCCAAGTGAGATCGAGGTACCCACAATTACCGAATTTGTCCTAATCCGGCCAGGATTTCATTAGATATTGTATGAAAACAAAATTTCAACTTGGCCCGAAGGTGGAGACACCTATAGGCAGCTCAGCGGGAAAAACAATCCCAAGCAAAATCTTGAGGCGAAGTACCCTCATACAAAATTTAAAAAGAATCTGTTCTGTTTTTTAGGAGTTATTGTCTGGAAACTAAGTCTGACAGATGCAAAATTTTAACTTGGCCCCCAGGTGGCGCCACCTATAGGCAGATTGGAGTGAAAAACAATCCCAAGTGAGAATCTTGAGGCTAGGTACCCACATACCAAATTTGAGAAGAAACCATTCAGTTTTGCGAAAGTTATTGTCTGGAAACGAAACTTTAACTTTGGCCCCCAAGTTGTGCCACCTAAAGGTGAATCGGTGCAAAAAACAATCTCAAGCGAGATCTTCAGGCTAGGTACCCATACACCAAATTTGAAAAGAATCCGTTCAGTTTTTCAAAAATTATTATCCGGAAACAAAATTTTAACTTTGCCCCCAGGTGGTGCCATCTATAAGCGGATCGGCACAAAAAACAATTGAGATCTTTAGGCGAGGTACCCACACACCAAATTTGAAAAGAATCCATTCAGTTTTTCAAAAGTTACTGTCCGGAAACAAAATTTTAACTTTGCCTACAGGTGGCGGATCAGTGCGAAAAACAATCCCAAGCGAGATCTTGAGGCGGGGTATCCACACACCAAATTTGGAAAGAATCTCTTCAGTTTTCTGAAAGTTATTGTCCGGAAACAAAATTTTAAATTTGCCCCCAGGTGGTGCCACCTATAGGTGGATCGGTGCGAAAAACAATCCCAAGCGAGATCTTGAGGCGAGGTACCCACACACCAAATTTGAAAAAAAATCCGTTCAGTTTTTCAAAAGTTATTGTCCGGAAATGAAATTTTAACTCTGCCCCCAGGTGGCGCCACCTATAGGCGGATCAGTGCGAAAAACAATCCCAAGCGAGATCTCGAGGTGGGGTACCCACAAACTAAATTTGAAAAGAATCTGTTCAGTTTTTCAGAAGATATTGTCCGGAAACAAAGACGGGCGGATGCACGGATGGACGCACGGACGGACCCCAATACTATAGTCCCCCTTTAGCCCTTCGGGCGTCGGGGGATAATCAGACAAACTGTCCGAAATATATTATCAACACGAACGGAATGTTTTTGAAATCCATTCTTCTCAAGATATGCCAGATTGAATTACATGAAAGGAACATCGTGTGCATTTGTTATTTTGTTCGAATGGTGAGAAGAAGAAAAGGATACAGGAAAACATCCTCTGGATAATTAATATTTGCCGAGATGACAAAGGGTTGTTTGGCTCCTCTCCCCGGTGTCCAGACATAGTACGGGTTGTCCACTACAGCACTCACTATCAAAGAAGAAATACAATTTTGTAGGTCTCTAATATTAAAACACAGAAAGCACAGTTATAAAATATCTGAAGCCAGAATGATCCTTTTATACATAGGTACTGTACAGGTTTCATTGTAAGGTGGTTATCGGCAATAGTTCACTCTTAAGAATATATTTGCTGAATTAAGGGTTCCAGTAGTTTTCAATCACTATATCACTAAATGATTAAAAGTAATATTTCATCATTACTTCTTTCTATGCTTTCACTACTGTGTGCCCTAACATAATTGGATTATTCATTATTTCAAAACCCGCAGTTTATTGATTATTGGAATTCCTTTGCAATTCATCTTCAAATGCCTAATGTAAGCCTGTACTGCACCGTTAATTCACCTTCAAATGCCTAATGTAAGCCTGTACTGCACCGTTTTTACAAGACAACCAATCAAACATCATACCTATTTGAGTAATAAAGACCAGGTACTTCTGAATGGTAACAATTTATTCTGAAGAGCGATTTAAATTTTTTTTTTATAGTAAAATTTGTTTATGACTTTCAGCCAAGCTGAGGGCTGTTTCCGAAAAAGACAACTTTTTCTTATCTCAACCACCCATATACCACTTATCTCCCTAATGTTAAATGACTGTATGCCACCCACCACTCATATGCCATAGAACTGAATAATCTTCTCCCCAATCCAATCTACTTTTTTTCAGAACAGCCCTGATAAATTTCAGTCGTCCTGGAATGTCAGTCTGGCAGTTTCAGGAGGCCGCCGACGGTATCATGAGCATGACTATTTATGCAGAAAGCAGGTATTGAATGTTCATTTGGAGATTTCACAGATGTGCTATTGTGTTGTGAACTCGACAGCCGAGAGTGAGACAGTCGTGAATGGACAGACATTTGCCAGAAAAAAGGACATGACGACCAAAATGCTGCCTGCATGAGCATTCACCACTTATTTTAAGGGCTGCTCACTGGATTATCTGAAAATATGTGGCTATAATCAACATGGCTCAAATTATTGCTTGTTCGGGAAAATTTATGGCACTTCTTCAAATATTCACAAATTAACAACTCACCATTTCGCTCAGAGTAGGACTGGAATATCTTTGTGAAGCGATAATCTTCTGCATATATGCTGGTTGCGTCTATCACGGATGTCTACAATTGTAAAAATTGTGCATCTGCATGATTTCCTGTAAATTCAATCTTCCCATCACATATTATTTTATCATCTTTCTTCATTTCACATTGAAAACAAATCAAACTTGAAAGATTTTACTCCGAAATATTCGTCATGTCAATAACTATTCCAGGGTAAAGTTTATCTCAGTTCTGGACTGGCTTCATACGTTTACGAGAAGAAAAATGTGCTGTTTTCATCTCAAAACTGATGATTTTGCACAAATCCACTACTTTATTTAAAATGCTGTGATTTAAAAAGAACCTAAGACCCAGAGCCTGGAAAATAAACACACCATGCGACAAGAGGATAATAATATAGTTTTACGGCAAAATCATATTTCATTTCGGCACCTAACAACACACCCCAACACTCCACACTCACTAAACTGCACCAGATCATTTATGATTAACAAACAGAGATTTTTCATCATACACTGATTCCAATATATATACTAATCTGACAGTCAAACAAAATTATAGCATAAATTTAATGAATATCTATAGTGAAAATTTTCAAGATAGGACCACTGTGAAGAGCAAAAAAAAAAAAAAAAAAAAAAAAGAAAAGTAAAAGCTTTTTCACTAACATCATATCTGTTGTCTGTCCCTTTATGAGCCAGTGGTTGTTTCTGTTTGATCCTCAAATCTCCCACCATCCACATCTCAGAACCAGTAATGGGTGATGTGTAATGCAGATAGCCCAGTGACTCCATTGTCAGGAAGGAAAATTTCTGGGGGAAAGGAGAAAATGAAGAAAATGCTATAAGTTAGGCTGAATGAATTAAGTTCTAGCTTCACCGATACATTTTGAAGAAAAAAAACAAGTGATGAGGGGGAGGGGAGCTTTTTAAAAATAAAATATTTATGTAGACAAAAATAGATCCATCTTTTCTGTACTTGTAAATCGATGCAGTAGTTTAACACAATTTAAATGAAACCAACAATGTTCTTTGAACTACAACAATACTATTCCCTTCAAATAAAACATGACACTGTCAGACTCGATATTCAAGAAAATTGTTTTGGCAAACCTTGAGAAATATGCAAAAAAAAAAAAAAAAAAAATTTTAGCTTCTTTTTGCTGGCTAGAAATTTACTTTTCAGCTGTACAGGTTATCTTCATGCACTGGGAACAAGCAAAAATGGATTCCAACTGTCTGGCACTCAACAAACTATTCTCTCATTGTTATCAATTGTAACCTCCTAAACTCTCGGTGTATCACCCTCTGACTGCATTGAGCCAAAAAATCTTGGCGCATGCACTATTAGTCTTGATTAGAAATGATTGACACAGGAACCATGCATCTGTACAAGTTAAATGAAAATGCATCCAGCATATTTTGTAGAAGAACAGGGGTTTTTTTAGGCAAAATTTTTTCATCTACTCAATTTCAAATATCGTAAAACTCAATTTTTTCAACGCGCATATCAATGTCACTAAAACTCAATTTTTTTGCCTTTTTCATCAAAAAAATGATAAAACTCAATTTTTCTGTCTTTTTCATCTAAAAAATTATAAAACTCAATTTTTATTTTGTTTTAATCGTAGAATGTAAAAAATTCTTGTATTGAATTGGCATAAGTATTGAAACTGTCATGCTTGGTGGAGACAGGTAAAAAACAAATTGTTACAAGACATGAATGCCCCATATTTGCTGAGAAAACAACTTGCTCTTGTTTTATCTTTATTTTTTTATTATTTTACTCTTAAGCCAAGGTCAATGTTTCATTGAACGACCTCCGTTGAATGGTGATGGGAGCACTGCGATCACATACATCTCATGATCCACACTCAGCCCCCCCCCCCCCTCCTTTGATTTTAGCCCTGCGAATTTTGTAGCATGAATTGAAACGACACACCACGGAACCAAGTTCGTTTTCCATTGTAAGTGCATTGAATTTATAAAATTTATTCTCACCTTCCAATATGCCGTTTTATATTTATTTGTCAGTACTTTCAAACTGACTTCATTGTGGTAGAAAAAGAAGTGACACTGTCACTGGAGTAATAATGCGTTAATTTCGAGGCAGAAAAAAAGCATGATGAACGATTTTTACAGAAATGCCTCCCAAGCATTCGTGTATTACAATAATTTATTCGTTAGTTTTGAAGTCTAAACGATAAATTCTCAATTTACTGTAACAAGGCATTGCATGTTGCTTGTTTTGCACTACAAAACACAGGCCAACGTGCAGGGCGAAGCATTTCACTTCGACGTGAGGCAGGTATTATATGCGTTCAAACAGAGTTCCAACAGATCAAAGAAGTTGAAAAATTTTCAGAGTATGACAAATATATTTTTCATTTGTGTTCTTGAGATATTTCTCGCTTACGTTTGTCAATCGTCTGCCACGTGTTGAGGTAAACCGTAAAGAAAAAGGCGCTGAAATTGTATCTGGTGGTACTCGACAGGGAATTGTCTCCCTTGTCATGAGATAAGATAAATCAACGTAAAACGTTATAATGTCGTGATATTACGACATTGTAGAGGCGCTGTAGTCAACGACAAGAAAAATAATCCCCGCGAAAGCTTCTTGAGCTTGTTCCATTTTCACTGGATATCCCATGACGAGATGCGGTGTCTGCAGCTAAGCAAACATACAGAAACCCGGGAAGTGGCAGAGATGACGTGAAGAGTGGGCTCTCATACGGACGTTTATTGACATAGAGACGAAGGTGACACGAACAACAACAAAAACCTTGTATTGTGAACTTTCGGTTGTGAGAACTTTCCCGTGATCGGGACATTTTTGTTCGCCCCTGTGTTACATAAACTCAATCTTGTATGAAGAAAACTCAATTTTTTTCCGCGTCTACTTCCCCCCAAAACCCAAACTCAATTTCTAGCTCAAAACTCAATTTTGAAAAAATCGCAAAAACTCCATTCAAATTCGTTTTCATCGGGAATACCACGATGAAAAACTGCTTAAAAAACCCCCTGAAGAATGAACAAGTTAGATGCTCAGCAATTAGAGCACCATCAATTGGATAAGAGCACTATCAACTGGATAAGAGCACAGGGTATAATGTCTCATTTAGCTGTGAAATCCTGAGCTTACTCCACTCCATTTAGTAATGGAGGCTGTTGATTGGTCGTCAATGATGCACACATAAGCTGCATGTTAGATCAACCCCAATTCAATCAGAGGGTATATCTGACAGTAAGCGATGAACAATCTCATGCCAAGAGAATGTCCGCCAACATGCTCAGCACTTATTAGCGCCCTCTGACACTATTAGCTAAAGCATATGACTGAATAAACTGTGGTCAATCTTGCACATAGTGGAAATGAAAATACTCACAAAAGAGATTTCTTGGCAGATCCCTAAAGAAAACAGTTAACCCATACCAAAGGAAGGTTATTTCTTTATGATTAGCACAAAACTTGACCATGGATACATTTAGGGTCACACAAAATACAAACTTAGTGAAGAACAAAAAAAAGTTGTCTCCCTTGATGTGACGAAACATTGATTATCTCCCCTGATGTGACAAACCCCAATACAGGATGCAGTTGGCACTCTAGTGATAACAGTCTGGCATACATACCATTAATTTATACTCGAAGATGAGCAGAAGTTTGACACCTTGAACCTGTTCATCTGAGCCCATAGGCATTTCTAGCTTGAAGATCAGCTTGTTGAACTTTCCATCTCTGTTGGAATCCTCTTCCCTGGCCTAGTAAGACAAAGTAGATGATAGAGAAACAAAATTGAGATAATCAAATATTGTTAGGATCACCCTCCATGTGTGCATATATACAAGGCTATATAGTAAATAGTTACCATTAGCCGACTGACTTCATACACAATGTATTTAGAATGATGTCAGCTTCCCTAAGCGTTTACGCCACATATCTGTCCCATTTAAAGGAGTACTTACCTTATTTTTGAGTGTGACTATATTTATCAGCAATCGTATTCCAAGCCTTATTATATAAAACTTATGTTGATAGAATGCGAAATAAAGGAAATATTGACTATTTGTTGCTCGCAACGGCGTGCACTGGGCGCCGCCATTGCACCATTGCGTGACGTTTTTAGATGAGCGGAAGTCAGTTTATACTCATCTAAAAACATCACAACGTCTTGGAGATTTAAGGTTGATCGTGCTGGCCATGCCGATAATTCGCAGGAGAAGGAACCCAGTAAATTCACTGACGTTCTAGTTGATTTTAGAAGTTCAAGTGTAATCATGAAAATGTTTATGAACTTATAAGCATCGTCGTTCAACTGAAATCACTTGACAATTTCAGAGGACGCTCTTTTAGTTTTGCTTAGTTTCAAATTTTGTCCAAATTGAATCGGGCAGGTCTCAGCTGAGAAACTTTGGGAAGAAATTGTTCAGTTGGCGAAGATAACCTAAACCAATTTCCTTTTAGGAATTCCCCCCGTGAGATTTGCCTCGCCAGTTTTTTCCTCGAATTAAAACTCGAACCCAGAGTAATTCAAATGCCGTAGTTGGAACGTCCCTGGATCAAGCGTTAGCCGTGACGTCCTGAATGCTGACGTCATCAGTCACGTCATCCCACAGACAATATGGCGGCGCCCACGTCGACCTCAAAGCGGAAACATGACTTCACAAATTGTAATAGAACTAATAGGGTATCGCCCCCAACGAAAGTAAAATAGTTGGTTATATTTCTTTAAGAGTCCAACCTTTGTAATAGAAACATATATAAAATAAGGTAAGTACTCCTTTAAAGGAGCCAATTGATGAAAGTAGGCCTGTCTGTTTTCAAGCTACTTTATTTCTCACACTCCTGTTTTCAAGCTACTTTATTTCTCACACTCCTGCTGTTTTCAAGCTACTTTATTTCTCACACTCCTGCTGTTTTCAAGCTACTTTATTTCTCACACTCCTGCTGTTTTCAAGCTACTTTATTTCTCACACTCCTGCTGTTTTCAAGCTACTTTATTTCTCATACTCTTGCTGTTTTCAAGCTACTTTATTTCTCACACTCCTGCTGTTTTCAAGGTACTTTATTTCTCATACTCTTGCTGTTTTCAAGCTACTTTATTTCTCACACTTCTGCTGTTTTCAAGCTATTTTGTTTCTCACACTCCTGGTGCAGGTTGGTTTGTTTTCTTAAGAAGATTGATATTACAAATAGTCTAAACCCTTCGAAAGAAATAAAATTGGTGACAGATCACAGGAAAAAAAAAGAAGTTTTTTCTATTTTGTGATGTAGACAACACTTTGCTGGAGGTATGTTTACATTCAGTTCAAGTGATGGCTACATGCAGAAGTGTCTACAAATAATCGTACCATGTGTTCGGATGATGCCCACGGCCAACAGTTTTCTTATGAAGTTTCTATAAATATTTTATTTTTAAATTAATTCACTCAGCAAATTCATCAAGATGTTTATATTCTTTCATACTTATTTATGAGTACAGTACTGTATCATGATTTGTGTCTGGAAAATAAAATGGTCACATGGACAGCATCTTCACAGGTCCAGGTAAATCCTAAATCCTCGCAGAGGGTTACATGGACATTTTTGGCGATTCGAATGAGATCTTGACTCGATGCCTTCATTATAAAATCTCGTACATTTCACACCCTGTGCTTGTTTTGAATCAGCATTTCGGTATCCAAAGCCTGCGGTTTTTGCTTTGACTTCCGATGTTGATTTCAGCTTGACATCAAAGCAGTTTGGCCAATGATGAACTTCAAACCTGTCACATCTCGTACCCCGCAGCAGATTGGCCTAATCAACGAGCTTAGCGTGTTCACTGATTCGGTTGATTTAGAGGAAACCCCTTGATCTATTTATATCCAGAACTTGTATGGGTAACTAACCAAGCCAGTGTTTTGATCCTAACAGATTGATCGATACACTGGCTTGCGAGGATGCATGGAAAGATATAAGGACCTACTTTAACCACCGGTATCCTAAGTGAGTCCTGCTGAAGTTGATTGTAGTTTTGGTATGTACTCCAGGTGACATATTTCCCATTGGAGAGCTCGAGGACGACCACAAGCTGTCGTTTGAACGTTATTGTCGGTACCTCCCTGTAGTGATCTTCTTTCAGCCAGAAGCCTGTTCAAAAGAGGAGTAAGAAATCAGATGGATCCATGTCGATGTAGGAAGACAAATTGTAGTCGAACGTAGTTTTATGTAAAAACCAGCACTTGGTCCCATAGAGTCAATATGATTTAACGTCACTTTTAACAAACTTTCAATCATATCATGACGTTTGGGTCCTATTACTTTTCACACCCAGGTCGGTCCCATAGCCAACAAAAGAATACAAGCAAACAAAAAATGCCTAAGGTTAGAATTAGAGAAGGTAGGTCGTCACATGGTGATAAAGCTTGAGCTGCAACAGATGGCAGTGTTACACTGACAGAGTAATTTGATAGGGTAATTGCGAGATTCGACCCAAGAAAATTCCAACACTTGTTCTACTTCAAAAGGGTCTGCAAAAACGCATCCAGATATTTCATCATGTGACATTTCGGTAGGTGACATTTCAGAATATGACATTTTGGGCTTGCAAATTTTTCGGCTCAATATGGCTGGAGCCCTATCATATCTCTGCTTGTTCACTTCGAATCACTGATGCAATGGAGAGGCAGGAGAATTATTCCCCCCTTTCATGTTTTTGCCAGAGAAATCCTTTTCTTGTACATGTAGTAAAATAAGCAGCCATGTGTTTGTCCAGAGTGGCAATGTAAGGTGGGGAAATGTTTAGGTGGGGAAATGTCCTGGATTCGTATATACAAGATTACCATCAAAAATCTGGGGTAACTGGGCATATGCGCACCACGAGGTCATGTTATCAACTGCCACATTCTGCCCAGGTTGGAAGAGGGTCAAATCTCGGAAAAGTGCTTTGTCTGTCGAACTAAATTTTTTTCATGCTAATAAAATATCTGGGGTCATTCTTGAGGCTAACTGGCGAATCGATATTCTAGTGATTTTATTGAAGTATAGTTATAGTCACCCTATCTCTCCAAATGTTAAGGGGGATTTATACCTGAAAATCTGTTTAACCCCTTGTCAGTGTTTTGGTGATTTCTTCCCAATGGCTGGGAGTATGGTCATGGAAATTCACCCACATTTCAATCTAGACATGCGGAAGATATTAAAAGCAAAAAAAAAAAAAAAAAAAATTATGTATTTTTTTCAATATTTATATTTCTTTTGTATGTAAATTGTACTCGATGAGACTGTCAGTCAGGCTTCTTCACCCAGTTTGCGCCTCAAATGCAGCGCCAAATTACTGAATATCATTCCCACTGTCTGAATGGAGTTCACTTCCTGTGGGATTGAGGACCCGTGTTGAAGCATCAGCGAAGTCGCACTGAAGATCGTGATCCCACAAAAGATCAGAATTCGAAATTGAAACTGACATGGCGAGGCAGTGGCAGTTCTGGCGTCACCAAAAATCTGCTGGAGAGCCAATTGTGCATGGGTAATACATCTCAAAACCATCAATAGACAGTGATCAATATTTCAATCCCCCGCCAGACCAGCGCTCGCAATACCCTGCTCGCTTTGACAACATGATACGGTAAGCGATCCATATATACGATCATCTTTCGATTTACGATCGACCCCATTTTTTCAGGAGATTTACGATCGGATATTCTAACTGATTTACAATCATCACCCACAAATTCTAAAATGGGACGATCTAACTTAAATTCGATCGCACACGGTCGGCAATAGCTAGAATGAATATGAACAGATACGCAACATTATGCGCGAGATCGGCAGTATCGACGCATACGCAAAATGGAGCTGTTAATGTGACCTAAACCAAATCTAAACAGCATATATTCCTGAATGGTAAATAAAAACAACTTCGTGTAAAACATAATAGTTGCGCGAGTGTCAAATTATTTCTATTATATTAAAAATGATAGATATATTCTTTTTGCGAATTCAAGAAACGAACGTGTGACGGTTTTGCAAATATTGTGAAAAATTATGCGGACACCGATAGCCGCTCACTGCGGCAATTAAATTAAATTTTTACGATCAAGCATCGATTTTGGGACTAAAAAATCACTTCCGGCGATCGAATATTTGGATCGCTTACCGTATGTCTCGTGAATGCCAAAACCGTCCACCTCAGACTTCAATTAACCAAGGGATAAATGGGTCTGAATTCAGTCAAATCTACGTAACAGGTATCAAACAATACAGCTGGAGTGATATTAGCCCAATATAAAGCCAAATTCACCTGAGAAATACAGGAATATGAAAATTTAATATTGAAAATGATTTTCACTTGTAGGTACTAAATGGGTAAAATAGTCCAGTACAATTGTTTGACACTTTTAGATCAATTTGGCAAGTTAACTTAAGGTGGCTCCCTGGTTACAAGAATGGGTGTTTCTGCGCAGTTTTGTGTGCATCACAATTACCTCCCTTGTAATCGTACTATCATGTGAATGGGTAGATTAAGATACACTGACAGGCAGCTTTTATGTTTTCAGTTATTCGTTTTGTTAGCAACCGATAAATTATCCCTTGTGACGTCATGACGTCGCATGGCAAACTCTTTGTTGGCGTGGCATTCGTTGACATCATGACGTTGCATTGTTGGCACTTTATGAAAAGTGGCGGGAAAAAGTGTGGGTACAGGTGGCTTCAGAGCTCTATTCATGCCCCTTTTTGGATGGCGACCTACATTAAAATTGACTTATTCAAAAACTACGTTCCAAGGAATGTATGAAATACATGTAAACACGAGGAAATTGACCAGACTTTTGAACATTCTGAGAACAAGTATATCTCACGTATATTGGGTGTTTTACATAGCATTCACATTGTACCGATTTACCACAGGCACCCGTTACTCAAGCTGAAAATTAGAAAAAAGTAATATACGCTATGCCCCAATTTTTATATCAATTTCTGATATATAATGAACTTCTGGAACTATACAAAAAATAAAAAAAAAATGACATGACTTTGCATCGAAACCAGGGAGACACCTTGGGGGGGGGTGGTAAACATCTCAATTCCAAACTTTGGATTTGGTAAAAACAGGAAGCTTACGAAAAGCTGCGCAGTTGCAAAAACCTGAAATGTGCCACCAGTCTGAATCAACATGATGGGTATGAAGTGGCTTGGGTATGAAATGATCAGTACCCCCTGCCCCAACAAAGCATGGATTTGCAAGCACCTGCTATAGTTAGTCCAATGATGTGACTGAAATACGTCCTCCTTTAATTTGTTGATGTTTTCTGGTCTGTATCAGTCACATAGTACTACCATATTATTTCCAGAGGCAGGGGTCCAGATGTCTTTGATGCAATAAAACATTGATATGATCAGATTACTGAGCAGTTTGAATGAATTCATGCAGCTAACTCCACAAACCAGGGCTCGAAATTCCCACAAGCCCGGCAGTTCGTGGCTGGTGAATTTAGAACTTGTCTGGTTGAATTTAGTTCTGAAGCTAGCTAACCAGCCCGACTGGCTGGTTGTAATTCAAGAATTTCAGCTCAGTGTAATGAAATATACCAGCCCGATGGTCTAGCAAAGTTTTATGGTAAATTCATGCCCTGCAAACTGGCACATGGTATCTATCGACCTCCGATTAAAACATTGGCAGATAAATGTTGTCCGATCCGCAAAAATAGTTAGGCGGCCTTCAATGTTGCCAGAAACAGGGAAGTGACTTAGAAACACACCAACACATGTTGGTGATCACGCAATACTTTGAGATACGGGTCTTACCAAATTATCACTAGAAAGGATAATACAATTCTGCTACAATCATGCAATAGGTGGATAGTTTAATTGTGCTCGCTTTTTGTAATTCTTGGAAGACTTGTCCTTCTACACACGCTTTCGTGTACATCCCGTGACCGCCCAGAATGCTTTAGGGAGCCATGTTGTGAATAAGTAGACACCATTTTCGAGTATTTCTTTAAGCTGTTAAATTGTCGTCTCTGTGGAATCTGTGTGTCAGATGTGTGGGTGCATGGTGTAATTTTGTGCGCTGAAACATCAGTAATTTATTTATACTGGCATGACTGGTGAGTGTGGTTGTCAGTTCTTTATTGTCACAATCTCACCATTTTTTAAAGTCGTTCTGGAGAAATATTTTCTATATCTAGCCTTTGTTTCATTACCAATGGGCGCTGTACAGCCGAATCGAACATCCAAATAATGAAAGAAGGGCGGTCAGTCATGCATAATTTGTATAGGCTGTGAATCCTATTATTGTATCTTACAAGTCCAACAACAACAGCGGTCTCTACATAGCAACAACAACGCTTCGAGATCACGTTTCAACACGTTTTGGTCCAAAATGTTGGCATGTATGCGAACTTTTCTACATACCATGGCTTCTGTAAACCACGAACAACGGTGGAATAAACGTCAGAAAGAAAATTGCCACTTGTAGTAACGTGGCTTTTGTACAGATATGCGTTTTATAACGCCGAAGTTCGGGATGAGCAAAAATTTGATACACCACCATTTTCAAACAAACCAACAACAACAACAACCAGGATCGAAGTAAATAACGATATGAAAATGCATTGGATAAAATTATTGTATTTCACTAATGAATTAATTTTGTCTGTAAAAAGGCCATAGATATTTAGGATATCAAAATGAATTAAATGTATCAAATATATTTCCAGTGCGGAGTATGGTATCATGTGGCGGGAAAAAATCCCGAAAGGAGGACCACGTGGAGCTGTTTGTCAACTTGATAAACCAGTTTATATGCACACCATTTCGACAGGGTTAACCAAAAATCTACCTTAGAGCTGAAGACAATCTGGACAAGAATGAAAAAATTACATTCAGAGAGAGACAGTCCAGAAAAACACTTGTTGGCATTGCGGTTTTTAGAAGGGTGAGGGAGGGTCTAGTTTACAACACCAAACTTTTGATTTGTCTCATGGAGGCTCTTGCGATGTACATGTACATAACTCTGTAGGGAAATATCCTCTCCTCCACCTCAGACATTTCCTCCTCAGAAAACATACCCCCCCCCCCCTCTCCCTGGACATATCCCTCGCTCCCCCTTCGGCTTCCCCTCAATTCTCAACAGATACAGTATAGTTACAGTGGGTTCTGAATCACGGGGAGTTTCGGATCACTTTCCTGATTAATGCCTGATATTTCTTGCAATAAAGAATCTGTGTAAATCGTTTGTAAATCTCTTTTACCTTCATGGTTTATTGAAATGTCTGTTTATGTGGACTCAAATATTCAGGTCAGGGGTAAAGAACTATTTTAAACTCGGATATATATCCCAACTGGGATAAAATATCCCACATTAATTTGGATATTATTTTTGTACTTCTATGGTTGCAAGCTGGCATATTTTGGTAGTTATCCTGTTCATATAAAGATATACAACAGTGTGAGTGATGGGAAATATACTGCAAACAACAACACGAAAAAATAATGCACGTAATTGTAATAACCCGGAGAATAATTTTGGCGAGGAAAAGTCAGCAAAATTATTCTGGAACACGGGATGACGTCACTCCCCCGCTGTTCCCCCCTCTGAAAAGCCTACAATTAACATTAAAGTTAATGAGATTTATCATAAAAAAGTACAACTCCATTACCATTCTAACATATATGTTGGGGAGCTAAGATATCTTCTGCGTCTGAAAGTTTGGTAATTTTCTCATACTTAGTTCTATATTTTCAAAGCAAAAATTGTGTCCCGTCCTATCTGCCTCCATGTTATCTGACCCCCAGTTGAATTTCCGCTGGAGGCCAACAGATCAGCCAAATCTTTTGTTCTCTGTGAGACCCGTGTTCCTCTATACAATCGGATTGGCAGTTTTGTGAAGTAGATTCTATCCTGTTTCTGTAGTTTAGATGCCGAAATTCGCCATTGACGTTTTAATAGTATGAAAATCGATCAAAATATCCCAATTAGGATATATTTCAATATCCAAACTTGGATTTAATATCCCAAGTGAGATATATATCCCAGTTAGTCCTTTGCTCTGACCTGGTAAATGTCTAACAACTGGCCTGCGTTGTTTGAAATTGTTTCACGGTCAGTCCTGCAAGGTAATGCCTTCGGTACTATGCAATGGCAAATTGACACTGGTTAAAAAAACGTGTGATTTTTCTCAGTGATAAATCTACGAGAGATAAGGTGGGTTTAAGTGGTAATTTCAGTATTTATTCCAGTGATAGAATCATATTAATAGCCAAACAAAATATCTAATGATTTGCGATAAATCTTAACTCAACAGCATTGTAACATAATGCCGCAGTGGAGATGTCAATTCCGGATCAACGAAATACGCGCTGTTTATTCCATGTCATTACATGATGGAAAATTGTGATATTGAAGACATTGCACATGGACAAATTTCGGATGGCAAAGTTACTTTGCCCTCCGACATCCTAGTTATTGTTTTTAGAATGATTTTAAGTCACAGAACTGGATGATCTCCTCCCAAGGCTCATTTTTCGTCAAATTGTGCCAGAATCCAAACGGATTCTCGCAACTTTGTCTCACGGGAATCTGAAATATTTTCAAGTATTATGACAAAAAAGTTGATAATAGAGTTACTTCTGGGCTTTGTACCTTTATATGTAATAAAGTGGTGAATTAATCAAGAAAATGTGTTTGTTTTTCATTTTTAGCTCATCTGGGCTAATGTCATGGCCTGATGGTCTGTCGCCCGTCGTCCGTCGTGCGTCATCCGTCAACAGCTTCTTCTCTGAAAACGCTTGACGGATAATAGCTGAAACTTGGCATGCATGTTCCCCCCAATGAGTACACCAGAATTAGTTCATGCGGTGTCGATATGATTTTAAATATGGCTGGCATGGCGGCCATCTTGAATTTGCCAGTGAAACTTGTCAGCATTATTTTTCGTTAACTACTTCATGGATCTTTCTCAATTTGGTACACCGGTTCCCCTTTGGGTCTAGTTGTACAACGTGTACTTGACTCCAATTGAATATCCAATATGGTCACCAGGCGGCCATCTTGGATTTTCCCATGAAACTACTGCATGGATCTTTGTCAAATTTGGTACACGGGTTCCCCTTGGGGTCTTGTTGTGCAAGATACCTTTTGTGGTCTGATTCAAAAATCCAATATGGCCACCAGGCGGCCACCTTGGATTTCCCGATGAAACATTGTTATCGCGATTTCTCAGGAAGTACTGCATGGATCTTTCTCAAATTTGGTACACCGGTTCTCCTTGGGGTCTAATTGTAAAAGATACCTTTTTCGGTCCAATTCGAAAATCCAATATGGCCACCTTGGATTTTCCCATGAAACTTTATCACGATTTCTCAGGAACCACAGCATGGATTTTTCTCAAATTTGGTACACAGGTTCCCCTTTGGGTCTAGTTGTGCAAGATACCTTTTGTGGTCTGATTCAAAATTCCAATATGGCCACCAGGCGGACATCTTGGATTTCTCCATGAAACATTGTTATATCGCGATTTCTCAGGAACTACTGCATGTATCTTTCTTAAATTTGGTGCACAGGTTCTCCTTGGGGTCTAGTTGTGCAAGATACCTTTTCTGCTCTGATTCGAAAATCCAATATGGCCATCAGGCGGCCATCTTCAAGGCTCGAAATTAGCATTGCACACATGCACAAATGCATGTATTTTTTCCACGGTGCACGTAAGTTTAGATCGTCAGGTGCACAGCGTGCATGTAGCTGCATTTGCAAACAAAGTGATGAAAAATGGACCATCGATCATGATGACTATAACTTATGGCGGACTGCCAATTGTCTTGAAAATTTTGCTAGAAAATGTCCAAGTTGCATGTGCATTGAATTACCCCCATGGGTATTTTTATCTCGGGTATCTCCCGCAGTAGACGCTCCACAACATTTCTTAGTCCGCTTAACCTTTCACCTCGTGTGTGACAAATGCAAACTGTACAAAACGATGTGAACATCAGAGAGCAACATTCAAACTTTTTTCTGCAGCCGGTTGGCAAATAAACAGAATAAAACACTGACCTTGCTGAGGAAGTGGGAAGTGAGAGTCAGGCTGCAGTTGAATCCGTAGAAGAGTCCAGATGATGTTGCAGAAACATGCACGAATCCCGCAACAACAACAACAACAGGGAAATTTGTCGAGTCCAATATTTTTTCGATTTTTTGTAAATTTGTCCATTTGAAAAAGCAACAAAAAAACAGTAAGAAGAAATGGTTAGGGTGTTTAGTACATATGCCGTCCTCAAGAGTGATACATCTCAACACCATTAAGATTCATCAAAATATTTGACTTAGTGGCAAAACATTTGTTTTTTCCAAATATTGATGCATTTGAATTATTAGAGGAGTTCTTTTAAAAGACGTTGTGAGACCCTGTATATAACACTGATGCCTGGCATTAGAAGAGCCCAAACTCGTAGAGTTTACAGATTTCAGGACAAATTTACGTAGGATTTTTTTTTTTTTGGCGCATGTAGGCAAATTGCTGTGCATGTACATGAAAAATTTAGGTGCACACTGTGCATGTAATTTTTTTACCCAAATTCGAGCCCTAATCTTGGATTTCCCTATGAAATCTTGTTATTGTGATTTCACAGGAAGTACTGCATGGACCTTTCTCAAATTTGGTACACAGGTTCCGCTTGGGATCTAGTTGTGCAAGATACCTTTTGTTATTTGATTCGAAAGTCCAATATGGCCACCAGGCGGCCATCTTGGATTTCCCCATGAAACATTGTTATCACGATTTCTCAGGAACTTAACTGCATTGATCTTTCTCAAATTTGATACACAGGTTCCCCTTGGGGTCTAGTTGTGCGAGATACCTTTTCTGGTCCGATTCGGAAAAAAATCCCCATGACATTTTGTTATCGTGAAGTCTCAGGAAATTACTGCATGGATCTTTGTCAAATTGGGTACACAGGTTTCCCTTGTGGTCCAGTTGTGGTCCATTTCGAAAATCCAATATGGCTGCATCTTGAAGTTCCCATGAAACATTGTTATGACATCTCAGGAAATTACTGCACATGGTTCATTTAGTGTTCAGGGGGGGGGGGGGCAACACAAGTTAGAAACTCATCCATTGCAGTTCTTTAGTAAAAATTTCTTACAGTTCTTTCGCCAGTTACAGCCAGATGAGCTACAGTGCCGTGGCACTATCTTTTATTAAATTATCCCAACATTGTACCAACACGACCATACGTCATGACATCGTTAGCTATTCTGCCACAATAGGTGGCTACGAGTGTATCACAATGTTTCTGACAGAGTATACAAATCGCCCTTATCATTTTCATTCCTGCTTGGTTTTTCTCAAATTTGAATGTCTGTGTTATATTAGGCCAGAAGCCGAAGGCAGTGACAGAAATGAGCTTCTCTTTCTCGAAACTCGTATTGTAAACCATAAACGAATAGAAACAGAAGAAACCAAAGTCTGTAATAATGCATAGCAACAGAAAGCAACAGGAAACCAGTGACGTTGGTAAAATATTCACGACTTATATCGACTGAATGTAACGTCTATGCTACATAGATAGGCTGACGTCCCTTCATCAGTCAGACATACCGTATCACAATAGTTTGAAGAGCTTTTGACAGAAAAGCATTACCTCCCCTCTCTATGCTATACTGTAACCACTACGCTAATCTGCTGTCGCATACTGTGCGAGTCCGATATTTTTATGTTGCCGCACCTTTCAAAGCGAGGCTTCAGTTTTACAGGAATCGCTTTCTGGTACCGACGGCCAAGTTTTTCTTTATTTCAAGTCAATTAAACAAAATTATTTCGATTCGAAGATAAGCATTACTGGAATTCAGTTAAATTCCCGTCATTTTCATTTGCGGGAATATTACGAGAATCGGATTCCTGGATTCCCATCGAAAAACGAGCCTTCCTAAATTAGATAGTTAAATTTATATATTGTAATCCTGAAGATGCGAGTCAAATTCGTCCTGTTGTCCGAAACACGATGGAAACGTGGGTGCTACTTTCTTAAAAAATTTTGATCTGAATTCGATGCAATATAACGGAGGAATCCATATCAGCTTCCATGGGAAAACAGTTTTTACAGGTTTCTATTGAACCTAGTGTGTTAGGTTGAATCTTGAATGAATGGTCTCATCCGTGTACAAATAATCATGGTTCGAACTACGGAAATGCTGCGAGAATTAATTTAATTGGTGAGGATGAAAGGATCAGATAGATCAGGCCGTCGTTTGTCTCTGAAGAATTCTGTCTCAGTAATGGCAAACCAACAAAGTCCATGCAGGCATGTTATGCATCATTTTTTGCCTGTTGGGATATTGGTGGTAGATGACCGCTCAGGCTGATAAAAAAAAAATCCGTTCTCTGTGACTGTAACGACTGCTAGATGATGTGATCCGCTTCCCACCAAAGTGATTCGCACTGCCCGGTGCACTGAGACGGACGTGATTTTCTCATTGATTCACAAGCTCGATTAGAGAATTTTTTACATACAATTATCAACCACAGATTTTCGTAGAAAATAAGACGAAGAATCGCTCTCAATTCTTAACAAAATGAGCGTCCGCAGTCTAGATGTAAAAAGTGATTCGGAACTCCCCTATTAACTGTATAGCCGGTTAGCCTAGTGTGACCAATTAGCGTGTGGGTCGTAAATAGCGTGGGTCATGAGCTTAGTATATTTCTTCTGCACAAAAAACTATCCATCAGAATGAAATGAACTTTTATATGAGATTATAAACTTTGGTGTTAATTAAACTTGGCGAATAAATGAAGCATCTGTATTTACACTATTGAAAAAGCTATCGACCGCTTCAAGCGCTTGGATTTCCATGATGCAATTCAAATATTTGCTAAAGATAGTATTTTCCGATGAGTTGATTTTCGGACTATTTGTCAGAATTGACAAAATTCAGGTTCTTTACCGTAATTTCTGACCGCATTGAATAGTGCGCCACGACATGGGAGCACTTACTGTTTTCCTTCACAATTTGGTTCCCTCTCAAATGTTCCATAGGAAATCAATGTTAGCAGTAGATAATGACTGCTCCACCAACTTTATGATGGTGTCTTTTTTTCTTGGTGGGTGAATCATGCGTCTAAATAATAGGAATTACTATTTAGAATACATGGTAAGGAGAGAATCCTCTGATGAGATCACATCGATCGAAACCGGTCAGGTTTTTACAGACAGAAGTCAACTCCAGCCTTTGCCGAGTACTGATTTTCTTCACTCCATACCTACTATTTAGAATACGTTTTATTGGTTCAAGGATATTCATAAAGAGCCCAACTTTATTTATGCAGCAAAATTATCACCAGTAACTTGTCAAAATAGTGAAATTCAAACACCCACGCTAATTGGTTACACAAATCGGCAAAAAATTTGATGCGTTTTCGGGCACCCAATTGTGGAAAGTTTGATTGGAAACAATCACAAAATGATACGGATATATTCCTAATGGGTTCTTCTTTATTTCATGGAAGTCTTTGGTTCAGGGATGATTTAGTTTTTAATGAAGATAAAAAAATGAGTAAAATTGGTCACACTAGGCTAGATCTACATGTAGTAGTTCTCTCCCCACTGAAGGAGGAGACACCTAGCCCTAAATCATTTAGGAAGATGAGTTCGACCAGAAAATGTAGCGCACAATCTTCCTCAGCTATCGAATCGGTCAACCAAGTGTCAATTCACATACGGTACCTTAAATACTTAGGAAGGATAATATCAGGCAGATTTGTTCACTGCTGAAGATGCTATAACTAATAGCGAAATATACAGAATGAAATTGTCATCCCTACTCGGAGCTGCTTTTCTTCTCTATTATTGGAAAATCATCAGTGGTTCCAATGGAATCCGGCAGATTGTCGGGTCAGAACAATGCATGCCAATAATGTGGTTGTGTTTATGGGCATTCTCACACACAGGGCAATTCAGCTGATATTGTGTGACCAAGGTGTAATTCTACACAGAGACGCACATGTATATATATTTCGTATATTTAGGATAGAAGAATAATATTCTTTCAATGCATATTTGTCAGTACTTTTGTGATTGAAATATAAGGTACATCTACATAAATGCTTTTAACAAAGTATCCATTGGACATGTATATGTGACATATTGTCTTGTATATATTTAGCATATCAGAATACCTTCTTAGAAATGTATGTTCATCAGTAATTGTTATTAAGGAAGTATAAGTTGCATGTACTTACATGTATAAGCTTTAGATAAATTATTCATGTTACATTCACATGTCACAATTTGAACTTGACATGATTTTATCATCATAATGTAATTTAATTAATTAGTCTAGAGTCTCAAATTCAGACATGCTTTGAATGATTGCACTCAGACATCTGTGGCTTACCTGTTGTATTTGTGTAATTGCTTACCTTTCTTGTCTGCCTTTGTCTGTTACATACACTTCTAGGGAATTCCTACTGTTAAATTACTTTACAATTGACATGGCAGGAGTACAGGGTTTTTTGGCAATTTTTTTTTCAATAGAACTCAATTTTTGAATTAAATAAAATCAATTTTTTCACACGCCTTTATCCTGCAAATAAATACAAAAACTCCATATTTCAAGGTTTTAATCTTTCAATGAACAAAAACTCAATTTTTTAAGATTTTCATTGAACAAAAAAACTCAATTTTATTCATTATCATAGAAACATATTCCATCATTTATTAAGGCTGCCGCTATGCGCGCAGCCTTATTGGATCAGCTTGGTCTCATGGGGGCCCAAATCGCTTTGTCCGCAAGATTGCGAAAAAACAAAGCAGAGTTGAGATTGTCACAGGGCCAAATGTGGAGAAGATATTGAACTAGAAATTCGTAACAATTTGGGCTGTCTCAGATAAACAGAAGTCTGTCTTTGAAGCCCAAATTATTCGCCTAAAATTCTCAACCGGAAGTTCAAAATCCAAAATCCAAGAAGACAAACTGCGCGGAAACGTCTCTGCGCATACTGCAAAATACTGCTCGTTGAGGGGCTCTGTGGTTAGCGAAAGGCTTGAAAGGCAAAACTAATGGATAAATAAAAAGAACTGCACTAGATTGACCAATCTCACGTTCTGCTATTTCCGTATTGGCGGAACGAGCCTCTCACATAGAACGCACAAATCCCCACCGGTGGGGAGCGTATGACGATCACGCAGTGAGCCGGCTACGAAATAGTGCCTTCGATAATCAAGGGATCCGGTCACATTTTATTGTGAAATTCAGTTAATATTAACCATAAGAACATACTTCATTCAAATTATACAAAACTATTCCTATGTTTAGTTGAATAATAGCAATCTATCCCCAGAATTCATCAAATGGGCTAATTTCCGTCAATACGGAAATAGACGAATGCGAGATTGGTTCCGCCAAAAATTAAATTGTGCGCGTGATAAGATAAGATTCTTTATTGTACTGAGCATCCCATTTGGGACAGAGTACAAAACATATAAAAAGTAGAACAAATAAGAAAGTAAACAAACAGGTTTGACGTTTCCGCTTTCGCTCCCAGAAATCCACTAGGCCAGAGGTCAGTTTTTGCAGCTAAAGTGAGTTCTGGGGCTAGATTGTAGATTGACTGGCACTGGCCCATTCAGCCTGTATTTCCATCGACTGTTCATGCCTGGCAACATCATTTTGATAACACAACCAGAACAAGCGGAGTGATCGTTTTATTGCGGAGAATAAAAGCAGAATAAAACTTTGTCACTGAGTATTTTAATCGGAAGAAAATCGTGCTTGCCAACACGGGCAGCTAACACATGAACATGAATGTTGCGTTGCCCGTGCCGATTTTGACTTGCTCCAGACACGCAAACGTTGCACTCGCGAGTTGATCTAATAGTGAAAACAACAACAACAACAACTATTTTGCTTGATTATTTGTCGCGACAATTCAACATTTTCATTTGGGAACTCAACTTATCTCTTGAAGAATTCAATATTTATCCACTATAACACCCTACTGAATCGACAAGTATGATTGTAGGTAAACACCGCCGGTCACGTGTCAAATCACAGTCAATGGTAGGTTTTTCAGTGCTTTCGTTATCAAGCGTGGGCGTATGTCTGACCAGACGACAGTGACCACAGCCGAAAATGAAAGATTTTCAGCATATCGATGACAGGCATGGTTACTGGTGTCCAGTCATTTTTTGATGGAGAGATATCGTACTATATTGTCACCAAATGTAGGGTTATTACTATTTCAAGTTAACAAAAATTTTAAACATTTTTGCAGCGAGAGGTGTTTTTAGGTGTTGGTGGACGGTCCATGGTAGGTATTAGCCTCGAATTATAGTGTGAGGAAATGAGCACAAAATGAACACGTGGGAACTTACTACCTGCCTCATGTATCACTGACACATTCATCTCTCAATTCCTTTCACTTGTGTGTGTTTAAGAGGAATATGAACCATTAATAGTTTATTCTCTGTCTGTCTGATATTACGACAGTCCATGGTATCATCATCGGATCGATCGACAGTCCATGGTAGGTCAAAATACGGTCAGTCCGAACTGACGTGAACCGTGTAACCTTGGCCAATGATTCGCCAAATGGACTGTTGCCAAGGCAAATGGTAGCTACCATGGACTGTCGACATATCTGATATACAATCATATGTTGCCTCATTATAACATTGCAGCTGTTATCCGGCTTCAATTTGAAGTGATCCAATCTAAAGTTCATGGTCGCATGACAAATGGACTGGTGCATTCACCTACAATCATACTTGTCGATTCAGTAGGGTGTATAACACATTTTTTTTTGCGCGTGTTTGGCGCGCATTTTCCCATCGATAAAAAGCTCAATTGTTTGTGGCAAAACTCAATTTCAAAATTTCTAAAAAATTCAATTCTTCAAATTCAAGTTTTTAATCTGGGTTACCTGGATGAAAAAGTGGCTAAAACCCCCCTGCTGTTATGATATTTAAGAAAATATCGTTCCAACAAATTTAATCTCATAATTGAACCTTTTGTTGACATGTTACACTGAACTCCCTAATAGTGGAACAGTCTGGTGAGAGAAATGAGCCCACCGAGTCGACATCCATCTTAGCTTGCTAAGGGCATTTCACGTTTCACTTAACACTGTCCTTAGCTTATCGCTATGATTCGGCATGTATTCCACACGGTGCCACCTATCAGCCGCAAAGGACATATTTCTGGAGGGACATAATCCTGTTTGTGTCCCAAATCTTCACCTGTTATCACTTCAATGCCAATATCCTCCATTTGGAGATCTTCTGCAAACAAAATTATCTCCCTTGATCGCTGCGTCGATCGTCCGCCAGGTGGCGTGCACTCCGCGCATGTCCATCACTCTTTTTCCTTGCAGTCTTGGTGACAAGACCTGTTTTGGAAGAGCTCCTGTAAACAGTAACTTTTGGATTGTTATAGACGCACTCTAGGGTTATTTTTTCTCTCCCGTAGTTCATTATGAACCAACGTAGTCGCCCAGCTATATAGATTTATAGGAACGAAGAATGTCGTCAGTTTTAATCAGTTAAAGACTTGCATTTTTCTTTGTTTTCAAAGGTGTGTTTACAGTCACCTATGGCGACGCAGTCAACTCTGGAGAGCGGCCATTGACCTGGCAAGATGTCCAGCTGAGAAGCAAGCTACGCAGGCCCTCTTCTACGACTTGGCTGTAAACGAAGTTCCTACCAGCAACTTATCGTTGAAAACGATACTGTTGCCAGTGGAATCTTCACAACAGACCCGTGAAACAGTACAGATCACGGACACAGGATCACAGCTCCACGGCGAGAAGCAGTACCCTGGAGCTACATTTTAAGACGGTGAACAAGTTACAGACCCAAGACGGCCTAGTTCAAGTTCACCGGAGAAGATGAGTTACGGACTCTATACCGGAGCCGTTACAACTACGGATCTGGGCAGACCTCGGATTACAGTTCCCGTTCATCCAAGTCTCCGCAACTCAAGAAAGACAAGTCTGCCAGCCGGGACCTGGTGGAGAACCGGGACCCGGGACAGAGCCGTACCCTGGACCTTCAAGGACCTCGACACCTTAGAGCGCCGGGACCCCGACTGCAGAGCACCTCGGACCCGACCATCGGAGAGAGAGGTTACTTCCAGAGGCGGTACTACGGCCCGGAGCCGTACCTCGGGACAGAGAACGACACGGACCTATGAAGTTCGGACTTATCCAGTACGCCGAGAGTCTACGTCTCACCGGGAGTCCACACCTACAGACCACGGACTTTAGATCAGCATACGGGACCATGGCTCTGAGAGATCAGCCCAATGCAGAACTCCGAGACCCCGTCAAGCCAAGAGCCTACAGAGACTAACGGGATACCGAGAGAATAGGCAAAGTGCAGACCAGTCAAGCCCAAGCCACGGCGATACGGTTTACTTCTACTGCACCGGCTAGAGTGCTGACACGGACTCTACTAGACAGCCCCGTCACAGACACGGATCAAGCGAGTACTCGGATACCAACTCCCGTTCATCCAAGTCCCCAAAGAACTGCCGTACCCCGGAGACACAGAGGGACACGGCGAAAAAGGCAGTCCGAGAATCAAGATCACGGACTCCACCACTACAGCGGGACCCCGGCTCAAGCAGCCGTACCCCGGCTCAAGCAGCCGTACCCCGGAGACACAGAGGGACACGGCGAAAAAGGCAGTCCGAGAATCAAGATCACGGACTCCACCACTACAGCGGGACCCCGGCTCAAGCACAGCTCACCGGTTCCACGGAGTCACGGCTCTATACCGGACGCCGGGAGTCGGACAAGCCAAAGGCCTACAGGGACCGGGATTCCAAGGAATCACGGCCCTATCCAGTGATCACGGCCCTATCCAGGACGCCGTACCTCGGAACTGGAGACCTCACGGACCTATCCAGACCACCGTGACTCCGATACCGGAGCACCGCGGGAGGAGACTACAGCCCGGAGCCGTACCACGCACCCGGAGCCGTATCACGGAGCGGGATACCACACGGACCTATCCAGCGCGCCGAGAGTCTACACCTGAGAAGTCACGGACTCAAGCAGAACGGACTTATACAGATCACCGAGACTCCACATCCAAGGAGTCACGGACTTATGAGGAACGGACTCAGCCAGAACGCCGTGAGCCGGCCTCTACTCCAGCTTGGACCCATACAACGGAGCCATACCTCGGTACTACGGCAAGCAGATTTCGTAAACAAAGTCGCACACCGTTACAACGCCGAGATTCCTATCCCGTACGTCATCATCGAGAGAGGGACCGTCCTAGACGTCGGACCCCTTCACCTAGTCCGGCCTACCGGAGTCGGTACCATAGGGACCATACCCCGGAGCGACTTTACAACAGACGAGGGAGAAGCCGTTCACCGGTTTCTCGTCAACAAGCATCGATGGCGAGGAGCGGACGTCTACCCACCATCACCGTAGCCCGGAGCAGCGGGATAAAACGGGAGTCCAGAGATGAACAGGGATTCGTAGATCACCATTCTGGACCTGCCCCCGAGGAACAGACTTCTGCTCCAGGGGTACCTTCCAAGGCAAGCCTGGACAAAAGGCAGTCATCTCCAGGCTTCACAGCCCCTTACCAGGGTAGAGTTCCTTCATCGGAGACCCGTGAGATGACACGACCCATTCTTCTAGCAACGGTGGGAGGCCCGTTGACCGAGTGATTTAGATTCCCGACATACAGTGCTGGCTATGAGGATCACGCACGACGTTCCACTTCCTCGGCATCCTCATCTCATACAGATTCACCTCCTACGTCAGGCGGAGGTAGAAGAATAAGACATGCTACCCTTCAAGGTCAGGATAGCGGCGGTACACACGTTGACTCCAGAGATGCCCAGACCGGTGGTCGGCGATGACAAGCAGCCCGATGACCTCGCCGGGAATGAAGAAAACTTACTACGACACCTCTTTACGGTTTTAACAAACCTTCTGAGGAGGAAGCTGCGCCAACCTGCGCACCATCTCCAGCATCAGTCAACCTATACGACGCACTGGATCGACAATTGGAGACCGTCATCTCTCCAGGAGCCCGGTCCTTACAAGGCTTACACTCTTCACGGAGACAATCCACCGTTCAGGGCCCGAATTCTGAACCGGATCTTGACAGACTGTTGAACTTCACGAGGACACCAGCGGGGGTACTTCAACAGAGGCAAGCCTGTGCTGTGGAAGATATGATGCTGACACAACACAGAATTACATCACACTCTGATTGGTTCCTGACGGCTATTTTCAAAGGTGATTCAGGATCCAGACGTGAAGCATAAGCGGGATCATTGACCTTTTTCACGGGCCAAGATGGAATTCTTCGGCGCCTTATCGACTCTTACAGAGGAGATCGCCACGGAGGGTCTTTCCGGTCAGAACTCGGACAACCCAAGCAAGATGCTCAGAGTGGTGTTCACCCTTACAAGAAAGGACAGTTCCAAGGTAAAGAGGGAATCTTCCGACCGGGACAGAGGTCAACCTCGTCAGTCAGAATTGATGGTTCTCAAGCTTCACCTTCAAACCACTAGTCATCCTTTCATCCTTCCCAAGCTTCGAGTCTTCACTCACCTGATTGTAGAACGGTCGACCCTGATGATATAGAAGATCAGCGTCGAAGAAGTCAGTCCTTACGTGACGTCTACTCCAGATCCCGACACTTCATCTGACGATCATCCTCAGTCTTCTAAGAGCCGGATCCTACTCCTCATCGGATAATCTAGGACTCCACCTACACCCGACATCATGATCAGGGGAATCTATTTCGGGAGAAACGGCTAGTCGGTTTTGACTTAACACGTTTTTCTTTGGAATGAGACATCCAGTCTACAGTGGGCAAGCCTAGGTTCACATTGAGGTCCCTTCCAAGGCCAAGTCAACACGGACCCGGACACTGGAATAGGACACGAGGATAGTCATCTCTAATCCGGAATGCGAGTTAGGACTCCAGAACAGAACCTCGGAATCCAGCATTCATCGGGATGACAGTAGAGACCGGACCAGACGACGGAGCCGGACACTTACTGAGCATATTCGACTCTACAGGAGTTGGACTCCGACTCCCGATTGTCGTCATTTTTCGACGTTTCCAGAGGCCTTTTTCGAGTTTCGCCTCGATGATCATGGCGGTCCAGGGATATTTCCAGGGACCCCACGGATTATGTAGTACGGCTATATTCAAGCGACAAGCAGGTTTCCGGCATTGGAACCTGCACCGAGAACCAGACCATCAACACCATGACCCAGAGGTCCGTGGGATGGAACTACAGTCTACTACTCACCCGGGATCTAGCACAGTTTGGCTAGCTCCAGGTACTCCTCATTACAGTTTCTCAACTACAACTGATCCTGAGCGCAAGAACAAGCAATATAAGGATGCTCGTCCCGGAACATCTTCACCCCCCTTCCAGAGTGGCGATGCCTGAGGCAGTTTCAACCAAGCACATAGAAGTTCACATTCACCGATGCGGAATTCATAGCTTAGAGGGGTCCATTAGTCCGGCAACAGATAGCCGACACATCACATGGATACCACGATAGACAAGCAATGCATCATCTTCCTTAGGGATATCTACGCTAGAAGGCGGTCCCCCTTGGAGGTTGCGGTTGTACAACACATCAGCATTGATTACGAACGTTCAGTACGGTCGTCAGTTACGTCAAGTTTGGGGGGAGCAAGATTCCAGTCACCGTCTTCTAGAAACATCGACACTGGTCCTAGCAGCATGGTATCAGCAATACCATGTCACAACACCATGTGTTTCACATCACTTCAGGGTTCCCGCCGACAGCTTCCTCCAGGTCCTACAGGGTACTACAACCGGAAGTTCACTTTTCCACGGAGGCACCGGGACCCACAACGGCTGAACCCCCACGTCTGCTACGGTCCAGATTTTCCTTGCAGACCAGGGTTTTTTTCTCCAGGACCAATTGTACAGACAATGACAGCAGCAAGCGACTATTTACTGTACAGTCGCATCAAGCCCGGAGAATGTACTATAGTAGAGGACCTGTGGCCAACACTGTTTCTGTTCCAGCAACAGCTGGGTTTTCCTTCTGCATTAGGGCAGAGAATCTCAGTCAAGCAGTACACAGGGGTATCACTCAGCATCATCCAGAGCTGTCAAGTTCACCCACGGAACCGACTACGTTCCAGCATTTCGGCTTTCCATGGTCTTCACCTCACAGTCTCGCCGAACACATCGGTTACCACCCAAGGAAACCTGGATGTGGTACTAGGGCATTCTTGCGCCTGCCATTCAACCAGTTCTACCAACTACAGTCAAGATCCTGTCCTGCAAGACAGATCCATGACAGTCTTCACTACGCAATCAGAGCATTGCGCAGTAGAACCTAGTTCCTTGACAGGGATGACAGACTGGTCAACCAGATCCTTTCATCCCATCCCGGATTTCGTCATTTAGAACGATTCCACACGTCGGGGACCATACATCCAAAGACTGTACCAGATTCCAGCGCTAACAGATTTCGTGTACCTGCTGGAGGAGAAGAGGTTTTTTATATCCAGTCAGAGGTAAAAACCAGTCAGAGGCCTAGAGCACTCTTTATAGAACCGACAGGAGGTTCCAGCTGTCTTCCTCTCTCATCACTTCTAACAGACCCATCAGCGGACATCACTAGTCCATGATCACCGTCTGGGTTGGAAAAGACTGCCGACTGGTTTAACCAACTCGCCATCAACGCTCCTTCTCCTTTATGGAGACATCGTCTCACAAGATAGAGCCAGTGTGACGTCCGGGCCACTTTGGGGAAAACTTATCGTTGAACGATACTGTTGACACCTGCGCTTGGACGATCAATTCAACTCCTACTGATTGCTATCTTCAGACATGTCTGTACAGACAGATAGGATGACTACACTGGACCTATAGCTACAGCCTAGGGTATAGTCTACCACTCCTATCAAAAAAGGGGGGGGCACCGATCAAGCAAGCAAGATCCCGACAATTCGGTAAGTATAGAAGACATACCATGCCAGAGACGAAGGGACTTCAAGACATCACGATGGCATCTGATTATCTAGCTAAGTATGCGAGCAAACGATGGAACAGAGTCCACCTCTCGCCGCATTACTTGTAATACCTTGAGCTCCCTACGCTTCTATACGACACGGGAATTATCAGGATATTATTAAGCATATTAGATTTATAAAATCAGAACAAGGCGTGCTCCGTTTAATCCAAAAGCAAGTCACAAGGCCGGCTACCCAACCTCCTCTGTTGGGAGTCTGGCATTGAAGTGATAACAGGTGAAGATTTGGGACACAAACATTAAACATTTATAAATAATGTTGGTGTTTGTTACCAAATCAAACCTGTTATCAACGTTGATTTGCCCAACCCATCCTCCCCTCTTTGCTCGGCCTTGACTCAAAACAGGTCTTGCTCAACATGGGAAAAAGAGTGATGGATATGCGCGGAGTGCACGCCACCTGGCGGACGATCGACGCAGCGATCAAGGGAGATAATTTTGTTTGCAGAAGATCTCCAAATGGAGGATATTGGCATTGAAGTGATAACAGGTTTGATTTGGTAACAAACACCAACATTATTTATAAATGTTTAATGTTCGAAAGTTGTTCCTGAAGCATCAAGTCACATGCCCGCCGCATTTAAACGAGCCAAAGAAATTATCTGTATTTAAATATTTTGAACTGGGCATCTCAGAAATTTCAGTCTCACTTGAGTGCAGAGGCGCAAGACCGGGGGATTCTATGCGAGACAAAAACGAAGTTGTGCGAATCAGCTATTTTAGTTCTCACTCACACAGATAACGGCAGCCTTTCGAAGTCCACGAGTTTTAGTTTTTCATTGCAAGAATTGCCGAAATGGTTGCTCATTCGTAACATAATTGTGCATGTATCTTTGACAACTGCTTTAAATCGTACATAAACGAAGTGCTCAGTCCCAAGAGTTCCAGGGGGAAAAGGTTGAAAATATGAACTGTCAGAAACAAAATGTTTTCCTATCATGAGAGCGATTGTGGACACCTGACCAGGTTATATATCCGCGTCTTTGTTGATTGACTAGGACAAATATGCAACTTACTGAATTAGGATCGCTGATAGTGGTTTACTGATTATCCTTTCTTTACAATATTTGAAGTAAACTGTATATTTATTGCCGGAAAATCATCCACGAAGTTCAAAAAGTCTACTATCAAAACCATGCTCCCTCACCCCGCCTGCCATACAACATGAGAGCACGGGTCCACCAAACCTCAAGCAGGACTGGCGCAAGATTTGCATACGATCCGTTTGAAAGCTAAACTAATGGATAAATAAAACAAACTTGACTGACACATGCTTCACTGACATGATTTGGTGAAACCAGCCTATATTTTTATCGACTGTACATGTCTGGCGAATATATCTCCAGAGCTATTCATGTGAAGCTATCGGGGTGCAGTGCAGTGAGGAGTACATGTAGGAGGTTTCATGAGACCATCCAGGACTTGTTTTTCATCAAAATTTACAGGAATCCAAATAGATTCTCACAACCCAGCTCTATGGGAATCCACGAGAATCCAATGCTATCATTTCTATACAGCTTGCTAATATTTTACGGGAATCTGCTGGATTCCCGTAAATTATTTTGCGGAAGTGCTGACGGGAATCTGAGAAATTCCAGAGGAAAAACAAGCCCTGCCGTCTGTGCAGTGTAGCGAGGAGTATTCCTCTGCATTTGAATATTTGAAGAGTACTCCTCTGGATACACTGCGTTGAGGGGTACTCCTCAGTTTGCTATGGGTATATCATGAAGGGTGGGGACCAACGGATTCTTTTCAAATTTGGTGTGTGTAATCTTAATCCTGCCACAAGATGTCGTTTGGGGTCGCATCAGCTCAGTGAAGTTGAGAAATATTGAGCCTTGTCAATACTTGGATGGGTGACCGGGTGCTGTAATTGCTGGTCTGATCAGTGTCCAGGATAATAGGAACTGAATGCACTATTGTCCTGACAGTCACACATGCAAGAACTGATGATTGGGATTGTGCATAATCAATTAATGCCACCGTCAGCCATATTGGATTTTATAGGATTTTAAGCAGTGTCATTGAGCTTGTTCAGACAATAACTGGAGCGATTCAACTGATCTAATTCTAATTTGGGGAGTGTTGACATTGGACGATTGACATTGACATGATTTGGCGAAATCAGCCTGAGGATGATTGGGATTGTTTTTCAGCAGTGTGCTTAATTCAGTATGGCCGCCATCAGCCATATTGGATGTTGAGCAGTTTGGTCTTGTCCGGACAATAACTGGATTACAATTCAACTGATCTACTTCAAACTTGGGAAATGCCTTGACATTGGTGCGAGAACCGTTGGGATTGTGTTTCATGGACGTGCATAATCCAATATGGTCGCCATTCATCAGCGATGTTGGATGGTGTTGCATTTTAAGCAGTTGGATCTTGTCCGGACAATAACTCTAGAATGATTTAGCTGATTTACTTCAAACTTGGAGAGTGGCTTGACATAGGTGAGTGGATGGCTGGGATTGCTTTTCAGTCACCTGTGTAAATTACTAATCCAAAATGGCCATCATCAGTCATCTTGGATAAGCAGTTTGATCTTGTCTAGACAGTAATTAACTTGAATGATTGAACCGATCGACTTCAAACTTGGAGAGTGGCTTGACATGAGTTAGATGGCAGTTTGGATGGCTTTTCAGTTACATGCATAATCCAAAATGACCACCATCTGCCATTTACACATATCTGGTCTGATCAATTTCATACTTGGAGAGTGGCTTAATCAGTGAGAGGGCATTTGGAATTGCTTATCAGTTACCTGGGTAATCCAAGATGGCCATGGTCAGCCATCTTGAAATCTAAGGGTACAGAGCCCTCCTGCACACACTTTTACACACCATCTAGAACTTGTCTTCATACAGCTGAAAGTATGTCACACAGCTATGGTAAATATTTCTTGAAAGCACGCCCCTTGAGGATTTCAAATATATAAGTCTGGTCACTGTATACCTGTATGTTCTGAAGATATTTGGATTTTAAATAAATTTAATTTAAAATTTAATTAAAAATTTTAAACGCTACTTTCAAAAAAGTATTCAACTTATGATAACTTAATTCATCATTTCCTGTAGACGATCACTCCAACAGGAAATCCTTATCTCAGTTTTATCTATTTTGGTCTAGTTCTCATTCTATTGACATTTAATGGAATATTTCTTCACAGAATCGAGCAACTAACATTTTTGAACTTTTAAGTTGAATTAAATGTCAATCGAAAAATATCTACATCAAAATTGACAAAACTGAGACACTGATTTCCTGTTGGAGTTTTCTTCTACAGGAAATGATGATGCAAGTTACGAAAAGTTTTATTTCGTGCAAATACCTTCACAACCTACAGATTTATAGTGAACAAATTTATATATTTGGAATCCATAAGAAATGCGCTTTCAACAAATATATACATTATCGCAGCTATACAGCATATTTTTAGCAGTACAAAGACACAAGCGCTTGGATCTTGTCCGGGCAATAACTCAAGAATGATTGAGCTGATCGACAAATCAAACTTGGAGAGCCAGGCTTGACATCGGCGAGAGGATGATTGGAAATGCTTTTCAGTTACCTGGGTAATCAATATGTCTGGTATCAGCCATCTTATATTGTCAGCATTTGGATCTTTACTAATTTCTTGTCCAACCAAAAACACGAACTACTGAACCAATCAACTTCAAACTTGGAGAGAGGACAGTTGGGATGGCTTTTCAGTTACGTGTAATCCAAGATGACTGTCAGCCATCTTGAATTTTCAATAGTTGGATCTTGTTTGGACAATAACTGGAGAACTATTGAACGGATTGACTTGTGGTATGTATGGGTCTTCAGACAGATCCCCATTTTCAAAATCGTACTCTTAATCAATGGTATCATCGACCAAACAAAACTACCATAGAGGTCCATGTCTCCCACAGCAGCAGCAGCAGTTATGGTGGATCCACCATAATTGGTGCTGCTGGTGGGGGACGTGGACCTCTATGTTGCTGTGTAACTGCGTAGGGTTTAGGGCATGCATGCCACAGTGCATTGGGCCAAGTCATCTCAACCATATATCTAGGTCCTAATTTATTTTTTTTTTTCAAACCAAAGAGGAGATTGTGAAAAGGAGATTGTTGCAAAATCTTACTCTCCTTTACATAACAGTGGTACAGCCAAGCTAGGCCAATTGAGCTTACTGGTTACGACACCCTTGGAAGGTATGGGGCTCAGTCAAAAGACAAGTATACCAAACTAAACCCTAACATCATAAACCACCCAAGAACCAGCAGACCGTCAACCCCTCTCATTTACCATGTTCACTAGACCTGTCCAACTATACTGGTTTGGCAACTCTAAAAGATAGTTTACACAATTGTCATATTCAATCTAACATTGTGTATGGGGATTGTTGCCAGGCCTACTTAAGATCGTATGGCGGGTATGCTAGCTCCTTGAATAGAACTTGTTCACGTAGAGTTGATGTGGATTCAGACAACAGTTGAACTGGGACCTTAAGAGAAAATTAACCAGTCTACCTGGTGCATGTATATGTTGGGGACGGACATTCCTTCCCCCTCCCCCCCCCCCAAATCTTTCTTTCTTTCTTACACCCCCCATTTGGGGGGGATTCAGGTTAGGATTAAATGAATAGAATTTTTTAAGCAAGAATAATTTAATTAATTATGCTCCCCCTCTAACTAGAGGGGGGGCATATAGCGATCGCTTTGTCCGTCCGTATGTCCGTCCGTCTGTCCATCCGAATTTCTTGTCCGCGCAATATCTCGGTTAATATTTGATGGACGAGATTGAAGCTTGCATGGAATGTGGCCAGTGCCTCGTAGATGTGCAGCGTTGAGTTTTTTACAAGTTCCGGTATAATTTTCAAGAGTTATGGCCCTTTTTCTGAAATCAATGTGAATGGGACTTGTCCAGGCTGGATCTTGGTTAATATTGTATGGACAAGTATGAAATTTGCATGATATGTTCAGTGCCCCACAGTTGTGCAGCTTAAAGTTTCACCACGTTTCCCTTATATTTTCAAGAGTTATGGCCCTTTGTTCCTGAATTCTTCATGAATTGGGACTTGTCCGGGCTGGATCTCGGTTAATATTGTATGGACAATTATGAAATTTGCTGGATATGTTGTCAGTGCCCTGTAGTTGTGCAGCGTGAAGTTTCTCCGCGTTTCGCATATATTTTCAAGAGCTATGGCCCTTTTCTCTTCAAATCTTTGTGAATTGAGACTTGTAGGGCTGGATCTCAGTTAATATTGTATGGACATGTATGAAATTTGCATGATATGTGGTCAGTGACCCATTGGTATGCAGCGTGAAGTTTCTCTGCTTTCGGTTATATTTTCAAGAGTTATGGCCCTTTGTTTGTCAAATCTAAGTGAATGGGATATATTTATTTGTCCAGGCTGGATCTCAGTCCATAACCGATTTGGACCAGGAAAATGGCTATATTATATGTTATTCTACATTCCAAAGCAGACAACATAGGTCCTGAAGTATGAAATTGCCCCAAAAAGAGTGAATTGGGTGCAAAATTCAAAGTTCACTGATTGATTCATAATTTCACCACAATATACTCCCAAGGAATGTAGGTCTCATAACCAGGTCACATTTTCGGATTTGGCGAAAGCCCTGGTGACTATCTTGCATCGAAACATCGTATTATCACTTGTTGGTTGATACTTGGAATATGTATTGTGTGAGGCATGGCAAAAAAAGTGACTGAAACAGAATTTTTATAATTATCCAAATTAGGCCTCCACCAACCAATAAACAACAGAACAATGGCGGGGCAGTGTCGGATTAAAGCGGAAGGGGGGGCATACAATTGCTTCCTTCCTGTGTTTTTGTTAAATGTATTTTAATTTAATTATGATATAAACATTCAATATATAATATTTATGATATTAAGTATAAAACGATTGTGGGGAGGAGAATGCTCGGCGGGGGGGGGGATGTCAATAATCAGGGAAGACTAATGGAGGGGGGGAGGGGGAAATGCCCTGTATTCGTATTTGTGAAGTACATGTTGTTTACAGTACTGAAGGAAATAGTCACTGTTATTCAGTGATGTGTGAATGCAGTAAACACTTAACAAATTTTATGAAACTTGAAATTTTGCTGAAATCCTGCAAACAAATGATATTACATCTTCAAATCAGTTTTTACCCCTCCGCCAACTTTGGCCTAGGGGTATTGTCGTCATCATGTACGGCCGTCCGTCCGTCCGTAAGTCCATCCGTCCGTTACCGCGATATTTACAGAACCGTTTCATGCATGGCAACCAAACTTGTTACATCTATTTATCTTCACGTAAATCAGAAGCCTATCGAAAACGAGTCATCTCGGACAATATTTTGCAGAGTTATGCCCCTTTTTACAAATAAAAATCCATTTGTGATTTGTTATTGTGATAATTTCAGAACCGTTCCATATACAACATCCTAACGTGATACAGTTGTTTCTTCTGACCTGAACTAGATGCCTATCGAAAATGAGTCGTGTCAGAAAGTATTTTGCAGAGTTATACCCCTTGTCTAATAAAATCCACTAATTCCTATGTTAAGTTTGCATATAATTTCTATATCATGTTTGTATACTATCACATTTATTTATTGATTGGATGACTGATTTATTGATTTATTCTCTTACACAATGCGAAGAATGCCTGCAAATCTGTTTTGAAAATGACACTAGATGCCTATCGAAAAGGAAAACTTTTTTTTTTTT
>JAVTVY010013892.1:0-53317 GCA_036873755.1 Hanleya hanleyi | reverse complement strand
TGGCGTCATTGTGACGTCATTATGGTGGCCATCTTGGATTGTTTTACATTTTCTAGTAGAGGAGCTTGACTCAAGTGTATAGTGTGGTAAGTTTTAGCTCCTAGCTCAAGGGGTAAGAAAAATATTTAGTGGGGACCGAAATGCCCCCCTCCCACAGGCCGAGACAGGTCCCAAATCGCTCAGGGCAGATAGGGTTAATAACTAAAAACGACACATAATTCGCACCAAAGTTTAAGCAGGCATAAACTACATATTTTGAACGAGTTTGTGTTGAATCTTCCTGTTCTCAAATCTTTATCACTGACGAGCATTCTTCTATCCACAATATAATATAATATAATATAATATAATATATGATATGATATGACATGATATGATATAATATAATATAATATAATATAATATAATTAATATAATATAATATAATATAATATAATATAATATAATATAATATAATATAATATAATATAATATAATATTAGTCACTGACAGCAAAATACGACCTAACAAGATTTCTGACGCTACATTTCGTAACTTGTGTTTAATTCCACTAACCCGTGGCTAGGGGTCGTTCAAACGCCATGTGTTTCACATCTCCATGATGTTTAAATGAACAGGCGCAAATAATCAAAGCCTGACTAAGATACAGTATGCTCTAGAAATTGACTTGGAAATGTGTTTGGGTAAATGAATACTGGTCAGTGATAAGGATTTTACGACTATAACATCAAGATGTCTTACTATCAGTGTTGCTTGTCCCTTGTTACACGCTTAAAACTAAAGTGTTGAAACTTACTCGTAAAGTGTTGAAATAACCCTTTAAGTGTGCCCACAGGGGCAACACTTAAAGAGCAGTCCCTGTGGACACACTTAAAGGGTTATTTCAACACTTTACGAGTAAGTTTCAACACTTTAGTTTTAAGCGTGTAGAAACCAACTCTCTAAAATAATTAGGTTGAAATTCACTCTATCAGATTGAAATTAGTGACCAATCTTGTATCGGATTGAAAATATTCAATCTATTAGATTGAAAACGATCTAAGGGCAAAATATAAAATATATGTCCGACAGAATATATGCATTAGTGGTACGACTCAGATATCATCAAGCTTTTGATTCTAAACAATGAACTACGCTAATTTAAGACTGTGTATTTCTACTGTTTCTAATTTACATTTCAGTGCTGTAAGTTATTTCTTCCGTACAACTAGATTACACTTTTTACAACTCCATCAGTAAATGCGCTTGCGCCCGTCTTCCGATTCACCATGCAGTCATTAGGACATTGCTCTCTTTGTGTAGCAATATTCCGGCATATGTCGTAAATATATCTCAGTTAGTAGCATTTGTTAGGTTCTGTGAAAAATGTGACTGCTCCAATAAATGAAGTCTACTTCTTCAAGCAGCGCCTTAGGAAAGTGAGAATTAATAATAAGAACAATGAATAATAAACTTAGTATATCCCTCAACAACAACTGTCAACAACAGCTAAAATTTCAGCTGTCTAACGGAAAGACTCAAATGTATTTGATTTTCAGCCGCTCTACACTTCGGGTTTGAGTTTTTTCCCCTATCTTTTAACATGCGTTTTTGGCACTTATGTCTGTTGCCAGAAATCGGCATGGTGAAGGGCCCACTTTTGTGCCTAATTTCAATCAGTAATACATGCTGTAAAAATATAATAATAAGCAAAGAAATTGAATGTTCACCATATAAATTTTTCTAAGAGAGCATGTTCAGTGCACAATTTGGACTGAACCCTAAAATCTCATTGAATTCCATGCTGCTTCTTAGATTCTCTCATTCATACGACAATGATTTATACAAAAAAGGGAATGATCAAAATATATGATTTTTGGAAATGCCCTTTTGCCAACTAGTACTTCAATGTAAGACTGTAATTTAGGGTCTTAACCATCAACTTTTTGCGCCTGAAAGGTAACAAAACTCCATAACTCCGAGTTGCAAAGTTTGGTTATCAATATCCCCACACTGATAGCAAAATACTACAGTATATCTAATTCCGCTGAAGCAGAATCTAAGGGGCCGTAGCAGCACCATGTGATGCAATACCTTAGTGATGTTCTATATGAGGTGATACTATCACTGACAGCTTCACTCTTGTTGGAATCTAGCTTGTGTTTACATTGCTATGCGTAATTAAGGCCTGCATGGATTCTGATACTGGAGTGAACCCATGAATAAGGTATCATTATGGACGAACCCATTCTTTGTGGACGATGGCTTTCTGCTGTTTGTTGGATTTGACGCTTATATATCGTTTCAATTTCATCAGTATCAGATACCCTTCACTTTTTACCGTTATTCTTCGTTTCAGGTTCATTCGTATGTCCTCTTCATCGTGTGGTCATGCAATTCAAGATGTCCGCATGAACAGCTACAATAAAAGCGTGGCTGAGATGCAAATTATCACAGGGGTCACTTTCGATTCTTGTGATGTTTTTAGAAATATGCAGTCAGTGCATTTGCCTTTGGGTCATATGATTTCTTATCAGTACTTCGGCATCTTTTCCCCTCATCCTTTTTATGTTGCGTTCAATTTTCAAAATGCCCTAGTATTTCTTATCCACCCTTCTTTCAATTTTTTTTTTATTTCTATTCCAGATTCATTATGTCACATGCATACACGCTTCGTCCCTTCCCAATGTTCTCTTCCAGGTTCATGAATCCTTTTCCCCCATAGTTCCCATCATATTCCAGGTTTATCAGTATCTCCCACTGCAGGTCCATGGATTCCATAAATTTCTTTCTTCTAAATGCCCAATTTCAGGTCTATGGATCCCATGGCCTTCGTTCTTTATCCAACATAAACATGGACGTACAATAATACTGACAGTACCAGTGATGGTGCTTCGGAATAAAAAATAGCGATAGTTTTCTCAACTGCAGCTACAATTGATTTTATTATTTTGATTATTCATATATGCTGTTTATTTCATTGGCATATCTTTATGAAGTTAAAACAATTTTCATCGCGAAAAATCAGAGGATATTTCAGAAAGCTCCACGACGCCTAGCAAACCAGCAAGTGCCACTGACAATGCAAGGAGGGAAGGGACACCCGTTTCGCAAATTTCTTGTTCATTTAAGTCATGTAGTGCCAATTGCCAAAACTGATACATAGATTTGAAGAAGTGTCTGTTCATTTCTTGTGACTGGCAATAGGATCTGACATACTCAGGCCGACATTATGCAAAGAATTTGAAACACATTCGGTACATTTGTGCGCTCAGAAAATTGAATCCCTCGCCAAAATTTGAGGTGAAACACAGTCTATTTGCCTTTTTGTTAGTTTTCGACAAACTTAAATGATCTAGATGGCTGAAAATTTAAACATTGGTGAGTTTCAGCTTCCTTTTTAAACAAGTTTAAAATGTAAAATGGCACGAACGTTGAGTGTGTAAAGGCAGGAAGTGTCCAAAAATATCACCCGTCTCCGTACAAGAGAGCTCTAGGACAGAAGATGTATTAGGGACAGAGAATATTCCGAATAGTGAAACGATTCAGATCTCACAAATTTATTGAAATGAAGAATCTGTAAGTTGAACTATCAAATTAGAGGCCAGGAGTCGGTCTCGCAAACCTTACGTTTGGTGTAACTATCGTGGGGATATACCTTGAACATACCTAACCATGGAGGTGACGTCATGCGTGAGCTAAGCATGCTTTGTAAGACGGGCCCCAGGTATTTATAACATTGACGAATTATAATCGATTTACATTTCAGTGCGATGTATTACAACACATATAAGGGAAGTGGGAAGAGGTGCCGACATACTGACTGCGTCACATGACTTCACAGAATAGTCTTCTGGTAAACCCATTCTAAAGCACATAACAAGAATCTAACGATTCGTGATATGTGTTGTATCTCAGGTACGCTTTTATTGTACCTGTTCATGTGGCAACTTGGATGATATGACCACACGGCCCCTAGCACCGGCATAATCGGTATTAGATACAAATCTAGAGAGCTATGATGGAAATGCTCTGACAACTCGTATACTGGTAATTGGTGAGCTGTTTCGCTGTGACAACTCGCACATTGGAGATTGGTGAGCTGTATTGTCGTCAGATGTAAATGACGACAATTAACACAAAAGACTAGTCTGTAAGGCCCGATGTCGACCCAGCATCAACTTCCCACAAATGCCAACATATATCAAAGACCAAAAGGTCTGTACAGGGGGCGGCCTCGGAGAGGAAACGTCCACCAGCAGAATCTCGCCATATACAGGTAAAAATTACAACACATATAAGGGAAGTGGGAAGAGGTGCCGACATACTGACTGCGTCACATGACTTCACAGAATAGTTTTCTGGTAAACCCATTCTAAAGCACATAACAAGAATCCAACGATTCGTGATATGTGTTGTATCTCAGGTACGCTTTTATTGTACCTGTTCATGTGGCAACTTGGATGATATGACCACACGGCCCCTAGCACCGGCATAAGCGGTATTAGATACAAATCTAGAGAGCTATGATGGAAATGCTCTGACAACTCGTATACTGGTAATTGGTGAGCTGTTTCGCTGTGACAACTCGTACATTGGAGATTGGTGAGCTGTATCGTCGTCAGATGTAAATGACGGCATTTAACACAAAAGACTAGTCTATAAGGCCCGATGTCGACCCAGCATCAACTTCCCACAAATGCCAACATATATCAAAGACCAAAAGGTCTGTACAGGGGGCGGGCCTCGGGGACGAAACGTCCACCAGCAGATATACAGGTAAAAATTACAACACATATAAGGGAAGTGGGAAGTTCCTTTTCCATTACTATATCAAAGTTTCTCAATTCCATCACTAGTAGATATGCCTAGATGAGTCTTTCAATCCACAATGTCAACCAATATGACATCGCCTGCTGGAAGAGACTGAGTCACTAGTACATCGAGGAAGTGGGGCGGCTGCAGACGGCAAGTGTGGTCAGGCCGCACCCTCCACGAATTTTTGCAATTGTATTTTGGGTTTTTTCTTTTCAGGGATCAGCAAACCCTGGGATTCCATTTAAAAATAATTTCTTAAAATGATATGTGAAATAAACCAATGTGGATTATGCAATTAGGGTATCTAAACCTGTAGGCTCATTAGACATACCATCATATTCATGTGGTTTATGAGCGTACTATTTAAGTTGGCGTTTAAATATGTATAAAAATCAGACATTATCGCCGCGAGCGCACGACGTGTTGTGGTGTGTTATAGACTCTTTCGTATGTGTCAAACCAGAAACTCAAATGGAGTCAGGCATAAGGTGTGATATTTTTCGATATCGTTGCGGGCTTATGCGAAACAAAAGTGAAAATAGAACCATGAATCTGTATACAGTATGTCCCGAGTTATGTCCGGGAAAACGATCAGAACTCATCGGTGATTTAGGACCCCAGATCTTCCGGGGCCAAGGCGTCCACTGGGCCCTCGCCTCTAGGACTGATAATTTCCTTAATTTAACTTTGTGTAAATGAATCGTATCGGTACGCGTACTGGTTTCTAATGAACCATGACGTCAATCTCATCGTTTTGTATGCGATTAATATAACTAAAAAGTCAAAGGGATTCAGGTATGAGGTGTAATTTTTTCATTATCGATGAGCGTGCTTAAAATGCGGAAAAAACCCCATGAAAATAGAACCATAAATCTGCATAAGTTCAGATTTATTTCCGGGAAAACGCTTAGAATGCATCTCCGGCGAGCTATGTGGCCCCGGAGCTTCCGGGGTCTAGGCGGCCTCTGCACCCTCGCCTGTTGGGCTTTGATAGTCCACCCTCCCATTGAATTTTCGCTGGATCCGCTCTTGGTCACGTATATGGTGGCCACATCCACAAGGTGAATGGTAGGCATATTTGGGCTGCCACATACGAGTAGCCCATATACTGACCCCTAAATACATACAGTTTCTGGACCTTTTTCTTGGTATATCTTTATTGACCCTCATTTTTCCATTGATATCATATTTTCCCGATCATTACGGTGACGGTAGCCTGTAATAGTGATTGCTTAATGATAGAGCGGCGGAGTCGAAGACATCCTATCAAAGTATTCACCCCGAGCAATATATCATTTGACAGACTCAAGTTTGCTTCCTTCCCTATCCACCGCGGGTTAACCAAATATGTCAGCTATAATGTTTCTAAAAAAGTCTTCATTATGGTTTTGGCATTTTTTTCATGCACAATTTGAAACATCATATAATAAATGCGTTTCCTGGATTCCGTAAAGATGGCACGGTGTTTTTTGTCCGTATTTAAAAAAAAATCCCACCGGATCCAACTAAGCAATACAGAAAACAGCGCTGAAATGAAAAGAGGGAAACTGCTTTGTATCAATAACTCATTTTGGGGCCTCATGTTAACACAACACTGAAGTATCTTTCTTAGCTCATGTTAAAGTATATCCCCCGGCGATCGAAACTACTGCTTCACTTTTTCAAGCACTGCGATGAGGTCACTCTTATAACGTCTCTGATGTCGTTCTTCTTAAGAAGGTATCTACTTCACTCTATCACAAGAGAAAGAGAAGATATCGAAATATATATTTTTCTTTTTCTTTCTTTTTTCCGTGCCATAGACCCCAATCAGTGATCTCTGGTCTGGTTTCCTGATCGTATTTTAACAATTTTTACTGTCTGTGTGGAGCATTACCCCTGCTCTGAGAGGAGTCTAATCAGCGCCTCCATGGACGTTTCTCTATGGTTCAGATTTGATTTTCTCTTATCAAGCTGCACTTGTTACGGTCTTAAGATTCCCTTGGAGTGCGCCTCGCACAGGGGTGTCCGTGCGACCTAGGTGAGAGTTGGGCCTGAGGGCAGTTTTCGAGATGGTTAAAAAACTATACGGAGTTCATCAGCGATGAGATAGCGCTCCTACAAGATGAAAAATGTTCTGATTATCAGTCTATCATTGCGACTCAAATTATATTATTTTCTTCTGAAGTCGTCTATCTTGTCACAAAATTATTTTTGCCCCTGGCGAAGTGATCTTCCTCTCGCGATCTCTCGTGTCGCCACAAAAAAAAATTCTCTTAACTTTTTTTAAGTTTTCATCAAACTGAAAGCAGCATGTGATAACAGCTTTTCTTCATTGTCAGACTGTAATTAGACAATTATTAAGTCTGTTTTTCGTTATAAGTGTAACAGCCAGAGCGAAAGATGATTTGTTTTATCACGGATTGCGTTGTATCGTAAGGTTGCGCGTACATTATGTCAAAGATTTTCATTTCAATTTTCATATTTCCTCTGACCAAATAGAAGTGGTCATCGTTAGGACTCACCATTCCGTCTGAGCAAATAAGCTCTTGGTTTTAATGCTGTTTGACTCGATTATATCTCATCTCCGATTGTTCGGGGACTTTCCTCGAATAGTGCTATTTTCACAAGGTATGCCTATTACAGAGGAATTTGCACAGCACAAAGTTTCTAATCCAATCATTTCTCGTTCTGCTGAATAGCTTCCGGCCACGTCCGCGCCTTGTAATATGATGACCAGTGGAAGAGCGAGGATTTCCCATATCTGGGAATGAGGTTTTACCCTGTTCTTAAGCCTCTGGGCACAAAAATATGAAATCGCATGTTTCTCTCTCGTGTCGTTCCACACAAAGCCATCAACATCGTTAGTTTGGTGTTTGATGCGTTACGAGAATCTATTGCAACTAATGTAATCTCTCCTTAATTCAAATATTCTAAATATTGGATTTGCCGCCGATTGGATGGTGATTCGCCGACGCCTACATGGAAAGGGTGATAAGTTGGCAACCTAATGCTCTTTACAGGCAATAACCCTCTCATTCCCCTTTCCACCCATCCCAAGATTACGTTTCTTCTATCATAAACATAAGCAATTGTATTTTATTCCATCGATCGGCAAACAATCGAATGGACAAACCTTTTGATATCAGTGTACAAAATGGAATATGGTATATAGCGTACATGCGTTATTATTATTTTATTTTTTCCAAATATATATCATTTTTATACTTCACCGAAGAAGCAATTAACGGCTGTTGGTGTCCATCTGCCAACTTGGATTCTTCTGGGTGAAGATTGCGGGCTTGTCTGCCGCTGGCTTCTCAGGAAAACTTTTACCAAACCTTTGATGTCCCCATCGTGCAAAGTGGATCATCGTCAAAGCCGTCTTGGTAATTGTCCCGCTAATGAGCTATTGTGATGTGGATATGAGACCAATGGGATCCCAGACAAAGCCATGCTGTAATACAAGCCGATATTGCGTATAGAAAACGTTTGCGTCAAGTTTTATTAGTTTGGCTCCCGCCAATTGCCGATTGAGTATATACGGTATATCGGTCTCTATATGCATACATCGCCAGGCATAACCAGGATTTCGACAAAGAGAGTCTTCAGGCTTCAGGAATTTAAAAATCTGATTTTATTTTTCACCAATCTGATTAAAATCTGATCTACAAAAACCTTTCCCCATCTTTACTTGTCGCTCATGTAGATCTGGTATCAACACATCAGTTTCCGTGTTTTGAGCATTGAGCTTTGAACACAGAGCTTCTCTCATGCGTTTGTTTGAAAACGACTGCGTGAGAAAGACAGGTTGACCTCCAGATATTATAAGCATAGAAATGTGTCCTGCAGCTGATCGATATATATCTGAATTCTATTGAGGTTAAGGGGATATCAGTCTGGTTTCTAGAGAATAAAATGTCAATCTGATGACACAAGGTAAAATATATGAGAAGATGAGACTTACAGCTGTCGTCACCTGACGGGCCAGACGCATGACCTTTATCTGCCGAGAACTGTTGTTTAAAAACGATCTGGTTTTCATCAGATTGATTTTCCTCAATGTTCTCTATTCTTAAAGTAATGATCAGGACAATTATTTCATATTGACTTCAAGTGAGCAGCCACCGAAGACAATGAAGTTGACAATTTCAGGCCATTCTGATTTGGGTTTCACTGTTGTAATATGAGTACGATATACCTCTTGCTAGAATCTTGCGTGTTGATTGCACGAGTACATCATTTCGATACGTTTCGCAACTTGTGTCTAATTCCGCTTAAACGAGGCTAGGTATATGAACGTCAGGTGTCACCTCCATATTGGTTAACCCTACCGGACCTGGTGGGGAAGCGGGGTGCATTTCTACCCATTATACGAAACGACGAACCATTTATAATGAAGAAATGATATTTGGTATGGCGTACAGCCTGCCATTGAGCATATATACACGATTTTTGAGAGAGAAAGAATAAATTGGTCCTCAGCGAGATTCGAGCCCACGACCCCGGCTCAACTGATAGGTGATCTTAGTTGTTTGAAAGTAGACCCACGCACACCGGTTCAGTTTGAATCCGGCCGAACAACTCCTTTAGTTTTGCACATGAGCGAACTACTTTTCATATGCTCTGCCCATATACACAGGAAGAATAATCTCCAGGTCATTCTTTTTCACGTCAGGTCAACAGATGTATTATGCAGAATTTTAAAGTGATCGAAATGTTCGGCAAACATCGATTTTACTATATATGATGTCACTTCCGGTGGTGTGCTGCTCGGGCGAGAATCCTGTCCAACAATCTAACTGGTGGCTGGGGTATTATTATGCCCCAGTGAGGTGGCTGAACTTTCTGAAGACGATTTTGAACAATTTAATGCTTGCTTCTTTACAAACTTTTCACAACAACATTTGGTTATCGTCGACAGGTTCAGTGCGCTGTTTTTTTATGCTTGCTTGGAATTTGATGCTAATATATTTTTCCTGGACGACGGCTGTCGACTCCAGAATGTCGAATATGACGGTGTCTATTCCATATTCTTCATCAATGCATTGTAATACGGAGTCACGTTTCTGTCATCTTTCTTATAGGAAAACGACTTCCACTATTTCCGAGAAACTTTATTCAGCTGTAATCCCAATTATGGAAAGTCTTCTTTGATAACCTCCACCCTCCTCCAACCGGTGGCTGATGAAACAATAATGTGTGGAAATAATGTGTTGCGATTAGGATTGGATATTCTTCATGGGCGACCGTGCTGAGTGTCGAATCTGACGCTTACATTTAGCTAACGCTGTGAAAATGTATATAATAGATATTATATTATTATATTGTCTTGTTGACACCCGAGGTAACGATTATATATTCAACATTCGTTATCTTATAGATCCTTGTCACCATTGAACATCTGTTTACTAATAGCTTTTGGCACAAATCGTCCGACCATGTCGCTTTATATATACCCCATGCATAACATTAAATCTCTCGTTATCTCTTGTTTGTTTTATCGTTCATTAGCTATAGAATCGGGGTCTACTGGTCTTAATGGGATATCTTGTTTAACAAGCAATCTCTTACTGTTACCGAATAACTGCTTCCTAATTGTTTTGCATTCGGTTGGTGTTATTCTGCTTTATTTTTAGTATATATATATTTTTGATCATGCGAGTGCGTGTCAATATCTATATGTTTATATTCTGAAGGGATTGTAAGTTTTTGGAGATTAATATTCGATATACTGTTCAGGATGACGTCTGGATACTGAATGTCGTAGCTCAAACTACAGAAAAATCTCGAATAGCAGGCGTCAGATCCGACACTCAATATTCAGCCGTCGTCCAAAAAACAATTTCCGCGTCAATAATCGAAAGACCATTTACAAATGTGCGTGAAATAAAACTAATAAAAATACAAGATGGTTTCCTACAAGAAAAAGGGGTCAAGGATTTTCAATGGTGTCAGCAAGACATGATGATGTTCTATACATTAAATCCTAATCACCGATCATTATTTTTATCCAAATGAATTACAAGACGTTTCCAGAGTACCGGTATGCATCTCAGTCACACTTTGACTATCTCAGTCACACTTTGACTATCTCAGTCACACTTTGACTATCTCAGTCACACTTTGACTATCTCAGTCACACTTTGACTATCTCAGTCACACTTTGACTATCTCAGTCACCGCACAGACTATCTCAGTCACACTTTGACTATCTCAGTCACACTTTGACTATCTCAGTCACACTTTGACTATCTCAGTCACACTTTGACTATCTCAGTCACACTTTGACTATCTCAGTCACACTTTGACTATCTCAGTCACACTTTGACTATCTCAGTCACACTTTGACTATCTCAGTCACACTTTGACTATCTCAGTCACACTTTGACTATCTCAGTCACACTTTGACTATCTCAGTCACACTTTGACTATCTCAGTCACACTTTGACTATCTCAGTCACACTTTGACTATCTCAGTCACACTTCTTTGACTATCTCAGTCACACTTTGACTATCTCAGTCACACTTTGACTATCTCAGTCACTTGACTATCTCAGTCACACTTTGACTATCTCTTGTCACACTTTGACTATCTCAGTCACACTTTGACTGTCTCCAGTCACACTTTGACTATCTCAGTCACACTTTGACTATCTCAGTCACACTTTGACTATCTCAGTCACACTTTGACTATCTCAGTCACACTTTGACTATCTCAGTCACACTTTGACTATCTCAGTCACACTTTGACTATCTCAGTCACACTTTGACTATCTCAGTCACACTTTGACTATCTCAGTCACACTTTGACTGTGACTCTTCATTTGAACACCATGGAGATGTAAAGCACATGGCATTAACATATGCAAACTCAATTGGATTAACGTATTGGCGCCAGGTCCGACATTCAATATTCAGTCGTCCTCCATAAAAAATTTCCTTGTCAATAATCGATATACCGTTTTTTAGGACAGCTAACAACAATTCTAAACATGCATAAAATGGAAATTACAAAGGATAGTTGTCGGTGATATACGCATTTGCCGATTTAAAGCATCGTGAAGTCTTGTCGGCATGATTGAAACCTGCTGAACGCTTCTATCTTCTATAAAATTCTTTTGTTTAGCCTCATTAAAGTTATCTTTGCTTGATCTGCTCGCCGGGAATGTGGGTGGATCTGCTCGCCGGGAATGGGGGTCGGGTGGATTTATTTTTAATTTTTGTTTTAAGTCTGGTACAATGAATTTGCATTGTGTTTTAGACATGGAAAGAAACAAAAAATGTTCAGGGCGGCGATAAAATATTATCAAATATACATTTGATAATAAACGAATGACTTTTTTTGTTAGTTTGATATTATTCCTCTATGGATTTAGGTGTTAAAAGGGTCAAGAGAATTAGGTCTTGCAATCACGGACAAGGAACTGCTTTGTGGATGACTGTCGAATCTGACCGCTGCCCCTGTCAAGACGATATGGTCAATTTGAAGATATATATCATGGTCCTGATGTGGCTGACCATGATTTTCATGGTCAAATACCCTGTTTGACAACACAATAGATGGTTCTTCGACAATAATTTATGGTCTGTCACATGTGTACAACATACTTAAGACAGTGATATCCCAGACGTTCTTGAGTCACTAAAGCTAAATATAGACGTGAAATCCGGCATTTACGAGGAAACCGTCGATGGTCCAAGAATATCTGCGTGATTGAGAGACCGTTCAGAATTAGCCTCATGGTATGAGTCCAGCATTCTCTTACAAGAGATAGATTTCCTCATGCTAGTCCCGCGAGAGTCCCTTCTACAAGAATTCTCTGAAGTAAGTGGTAGCCATCCCCCTAAAATTTGGGAGGTGAATAGGCGGCGTATTACTTTCATGTGTCTGCATCCGGCGTTTCACTCTTCACTGTTTTCGAAACTACAGCTACAATAACCATGATAACGAGGGAGAAATGGCTCTGTCTGGAACATATTAATCGCAGCTATATCGATGTTATTGGTGTTTATGACCATGAAAACAAGTTATCTAAAACAAAAAGTAGTTCACGCACTATTAGTCCCGGTTGAGAGAGTGACAAGCGTGCCTCGCTTTGAAGTTGGTGATTAAAGATGGCTCCTCCTTACCTGAGAGTCGCTTTGGTCTCTCTCTTTGAGAAAAAGATTTTCTTTGGCCAAATCACTATCCCTGACAGTTATTCTTTCATCAAATTGGATTAGTAAATCCTTAAAATATATCTCAGCCAAATGCATGTATATCTTTAGCTAAAGTCAAAAATTTTCATTTATGACAGCCCATCTGATTAAAACCAGATATACAAAAAATGCTTATTTAAGGTCTGAGACCAAGGCTCAGAAACAGTTCAAAAACAGTTCTCGGCAGATCAAGGTCACGCGTCTGACCCGTCTCACTTTGCAACGAGGGGGCGACAGGTTACGGTATATATAAATCTCTTCTCATATATATTTTAGCTTGTTTCATCTTATTATTATTTCAATATCTTGAAACCATGATGATATTCGATTAACATAATGTAATTTAGGTATATCGATTAATTCCAGGAGACATATCTCTGTTCATAATATCTCGAGGTCAACCTGCCTGACCCACACATTTGTGACCTGACCATGACCTTTTCAAACTTACCTCCCTAAATCAAGAAACAGCTCTTTGATTGGTCAATACTCAGGACACGGAAACGGTGGTGTTGATCTCAGATCTACATGGCCGACCAGTGAAGATGGGGAGCGGTTTTAGTAGGCCTGGTTTTAATCAGACTGTGATGAGAGCAAGACATGCATCATGATGATCTGTTCGTACAATTGTTATCAGTGACAATTTTTTTTTATTCAAATGAATTTCCAAGCTGTTTTCTAGTGTACAATGTATCTCGGTCACGATTTGATTGTGATTGTTCATGTGGACACCATGGACATTCATGTGAACACCATGGACATGGAGAAACTTAGCCTATATTGGAGACGTTTGGTAGTATGGCCTTTTTGAAAAATTGTTGTGATTATGTGGCATCGTTATTATAGGACTGTTCTCTGTTTTCTGTACATCCAATCAACTTGATTATTTATGGGAATTTCTTCACTGGTCCCAGAATTATTTTCGTTTGATCTTATATCTGATCGATGACGGGCGCTGTGATCAGCATATAAAGAGCCTCGAACATTGAACCTTGTGGGAACGATATACCAGGTACTGAAATTATCAAAGGTCAAATAGGTCAAAGGTCAACGTAACTGTACCTCGTTTCCCAAGCAGGAAATTATTGAAAACATTGTCTGCGCCATTAGTGCAGTCCAAGGATGTGGATTGTGGTCAAACTTCTGGAATAACTGGAGCTTATGGCGAACAAGAATCCTATTGAGGTCGAAAGGTCAAAGGTCAAGACCACTGGAGATAAAAAAAAAATCAAGAAACAATTGAAAATCACATTTTTATGAATGGATGCATTGGTGGGAAGCCATGTGTCGGGTATCAAGATTGAGGTCAAAAGGTCAACGGTCAAGGTCACCGACCACCAGTAACTCTCATCCACATGGATACTCATAGATTTTGTGTTAACGACGTAACCCATAGTGCTAAATTGGATCCTGTTTAAATCTGGCCTATCTGATATCATGAGGTGAAAGGACAAGGAAATAAGACGTATACGAATGCTGAAAAATGAAATTATCCAATTTTCTCATCATATACCCGATCCTAGTTAGATTTACAATTTTGTCCTCTCAAAGCAGTTCTTCAGCTTTTTTTTGCTCTGGTGTTAATTAATTGCACGTGGCTGATTAGTCTCGGTGAATACACGTCAAATTAGGTCAGATATTCTACGGTACCGCCTACAGACATCGTTATCAACCGATACAAAGCTTGATCAACCGTGTGCTAACGCTTTCATACAATCAATTATAATTCAATTACTGTGTATTACGATCAATATCTCTAACATGGTTGTACAACTACATCAAAAACATATTACGAATAAAATTATTGTCAGTTCCATGTTGATTGATGCCATTCAGTTCGATGCTGTTTAAATTTGATGTATCTTTCGTCTCTCTATTTAGACGTTTTCTTTCAATTTTGTGTCTGTTATCATGACCAAAATGCTGCAAAATACCCTTAACCTATCAGGTCTCGTGGGGAGAGGGCATTATGGCCCCATACCATACTTTCTATACTATCTTCGAAATCCTATCAAATCCTATTATATTTGGGTCATTTTGAGTCTATTTGGATACCCCTCCAATCCGAGCAGAGAATCATGGGTAAATTCAAAATGGCGGTCATGAGGGTGTGATTGAAAATCTTTTCGTTTTTCTTCGAAATTTTCTACTTTTAAAAATCATAAAAGCGCACAAAATTATTTTATTGCACGTTAAATAATTCTTGCCTAGTTTATTTGTATTTTTTACGGAGACATAGCATAAATAAAAAGACTCAAAATGCATTTTTTGGATATGACGTCACTGCGACGTCTTCTTTATTTGCAAACCAGAAGTAAGCTTATATATTCAATATCGAACAATTTGTAAGAGTCAACGCTATACCTTCCCTGAAGCAAGAGAAGCGAGTCTATTGATGAGAATATAAGGAATATATTAAACAACGTGAAGAAAAGACTACAAATTCAATATCTGGACTAGTAGTGTAATAGTATCTGTAGTAACTTAGTGCCTTTGACATTTCATATTATAAGAGCTAAGACCATCGGATATTTCAGAAATTAGGGAACTCATAATAAGAAACTGAATAGGCCTAGTTCTTGTAATTATCAAGCAAGAATATTTTTATTCAGTGCGTTTACTTGTTTTATAGCATATAGAGTTCTTAATTCATATATGCTTGACGGATTTTTATAATGATGAGGGAGAAGTTAAGAAGACATAAGATGTCAATGGTTTTCTTGACAAAACCATTTATCTTGACCCGTTAGCTATTGTTCTGACTTCAAGTCAAGGAGACACGCGCACACACAAGAGCTAAACAAGGGGCGATAATTGGAACAATTACTGTCCTGACCGTCGAATACCCATTGGCGACATTTCGAAGATGGTGTTTTTTATTTCACTTCTTAATTAAGAAACGAATGCGGCTGTGAATTCCAGCGTAAGACAAGACTTAGCACGAGATTTGGAAAGCTTTCTAATAGCTGAGGTTTCTACCTCCGACCTGCGTCCGCCATTGTTTGAGTAGGTTCATTATTTGGTGGGCGTACAGTGACACAAATACCGCCGGCGGTTTTGAAATCAACACCGTGGTCCGGAGAATGCTACGAAAACTTTTTGTATTCTTATATCATCCGTTGGCTCTTGTTGAAATCCCTCTCATCCATGATCCGGAGCTAGCGACATTATTCAGCCGCATCTCGTACCCTTAGGCGACCATCAATATCTGTGCAGCTCTGTTCTATCGAAACCATGTCTTGGGTTTCTTTGAGAACCAACGCTCTCTGTGCCTAATGCAAAGTTTCGCTGATTTTCCGCCTCATTCGAGAAAAAACTTGAAACAGCAGCGGATAGAGTGAGCAAAACAGTCTGTTTAACGAAGAACAAAAGCTTTCGTATTCTGCTTCACGCTTTCGAAAATCAACTTCTTGTAATTTGCTGGTCTCTCCATTTCGCATTTACAGAAAGAAACCTCCGGCGGCAATACAATGACTAAGATGGAGTTCATATCGCCAAAACATTAATCGTATTTTAGGCGGTTTGCCTAAATACAGTGGTTAAGTTTTACTTCAAGAAGAGATCAAAGCTCTGTGTATTGGACCCGTGTGTCCGCATTGGATTCTTGTCTCCCAATCCCATAATGACACGCTCACAGAAAAGCCATAGAGTTTCAAAATTCATTACGGTATAACGTAATATAATTATGTAAATGGCTAGAATTAACCACCCCGTTACACTTAATTCTTCATTCCATTTTATACTTTTATGAGGAAAATAGTCGCCTAAAACTTTTATTGCCTCATTTTTTTTAATTTTTTTTTTTAATAATCTTCATAGAAATATGACAGGTTTGCACAATAGAGCACAGGTAGCTTCAAGATAGGACATCCTGCTCTTGATAATTTGTTATTTGGGGAAGAACACGAAAGTATAGTGTAAACAGGCTTGATGAGCGAAATCGCGAATTAAATTGAATAATTAACATCAATATCAGCAAAGCATGCCTAAATGCATGAAACTGTATTGTGAAGAAGTTGTCTAAAATTCTTTCCAAATATCTGATGCCCTGTATGTTTCGACAACTCAGTAGGAATCCCCTGTTCATATATTATAATCCGCATCAATCAGAATTAGAATTAAAGCATGCCAAAATGAAATATTACCCATACAAAATAAATCTTTTGTTAGCTTAAAGTATATTACCTTGTTCTGAGAAATTAAAAGCCATTGGATTCTAAGGCTAACAGCTTCTTGAAGTAGTGGATCATCTCAAAACCATGTTTTGAGATGAAAACAACACATGTTCTCTCGATTAACATATGAAGCCTGCCCAAGACAAACTTCACCCCGAAATATTGGACGTTCCAATAGCAATTCAAAATTTTGGTTATATGTTTACAGGGAGAAAACGGTACCGTTTTCCCCTTCAAAACAGACGATTTTCAACAAATCCAAGAAGCTGTTATTCAAAAACTCTAATACTCGGAGGTTTAGAATTACTCCGGACATATAAAATGATAATATACTCTAAGCTAACTGAAACATGTCTTTCATATGTAATATTTCGTTTTGGCACTCCAAATCACACCTCATAGAGGGACAAAACCTGACTCAAAACCGCCACGTTCTTTAAGAAAAAATATGAACAAACACCGTCAACCCAAGCTTGTTCCTTGCACGAGAGAAATTTTCAGCAGTTTTCCGACAGTTATACCATTGGTAAATTCATTTTGATGGAGAATATTTGTGAGTGGTTCTTGCTACCACTCGGAACTTTCAAATTGCAGCATGAAAGACGAGCATGAAGTTCTTAAAAATCGCCAGATGTGATTCGCCGGAAAAGCCGAGTCTCTCACGCGGATCCACACAATTTTATATTCTGAAAATCACCCCAACGATGTCTAATTTTGATCACATTATTTCATCAACCCATTGCCCAGCAAGGGCAACTGCTTTCTTCAATAAGAAAGAACTCACTTATACATTTGCGAATTCAAAGTCTATTTAATATAGCTCCAGTAACGTCACCGCAGTATGAAGACAATATGAAGTCCATGTCCTGGTGACGTCACCACAGCATGAAGACAGTATGAAGTCCATGTCCTGGTGACGTGACCACAGCATGAAGACAATATGAAGTCCATGTCCCGGTGACGTCACCACAGCATGAAGACAATATGAAGTTCATGTCCTGGCGACGTCACCACAGCATGAAGACAATATAGAGTCCATGTACTGATGACGTCACCACAGCACAAAGACAATATGGAGTCCATGTCCTGGTGACGTCACCACAGCATGAAGACAATATGAAGTCCATGTCCTGGTGACGTCAGCACAGGATGAAGACAATATAGAGTCCGTGTACAGGTACTTCACCACAGCATGAAGACAATATGGAGTCCATGCCCCGGTGACTCCACCACAGCATGACGACAATAGAGAGCGCATGTCCTTGTGACGTCACCACAACATGACGACAATATGGAGTCTACGTCCTTGTGACGTCACCACAGCCTGACGACAATATGGAGTCCACGTCCTGGTGACGTCATCACAGCCTGAAGATGCAATGGAGTCCATGTTCATCAAGGGACTATATTCCGATGATGCGAATGATTTGTTACATTTACACACAAAAGAGAGTTAGAAACTCTCTTTTCTGTATTGATATTTTTTTTCTTCCAATTTTATGCCTACTTTGATTTTGGTGTTCAGGGTCTCGTGTGAACGAGACCTTTCGATAATAGAAACGAGAAATGGCGGGCTGTTGAATGTTGAATCTGGTTTTCCTCATAACCGCCAATCTTCAACGATATTCCAAACTTTTTATTCCACCCACTTACCAAAATATTCCAGAGGATTTTCCTGTGAGATTTCTGGGGGGAGTAAGAATGCATATTTCCCAGCACAGACAGCAGTCCCAACGGTTACCATAACACACGCGGTTTTCCGTCTTCCAAAACATAATCAGGTCGTCCATTTACATTAAAGAGCTGGCTTATCTTCTGCTCGTGGTTTTGTAAATTTATCTAAAAAGCAAAGTCTTGGAAGTTTATCATGGGACCCATGTGTGTAATGCGTGCCTGATAGATCTGATTAAAAGTATTTAAATTGTAAAATCGACCTCGCAATTGTAGTTTTAACGACCTACCAAGACGCGAGCACGCTTATAAAGGGAACACCACCAACACTATACCATGTGCGTATACAACGAGTGAACATGTGTGTTATTCGAGATCCCAGGACAGAGAAAGACTTGCGAGTAAATAGAGAGAATTCTCTTTGATTTCAAGCAGACATTGCTTCCTAATGTGCTCTTGTTTGACAAGAGCCCAGCATTTATGTGGATCCCATAACACTCGCTGACTAAATATTTATCTTCCAAGCCCGTCTTATACCGGTGAATGGTTTAGGTGGTGATAATTGAACTATTGTCGAAGAGAGAGTTTGAGAGAACATTTATGGGAGATGCAGTAAATTAGAGATTATGTGGTCTATATAATATAAAAAAAACTGTGAGATATCTAATTTTCAATACCCACCTGGGGTTTTTTCTGTATATTATATATAACTCTTAGCTTAATCCCGGATTCGAATCATTAATAAACTTTTTTTCTGGCTGTTAATATCACCAATTCCTCCTATAACTGTTTACTTGCTAGAGTGACGTCAATGACAATATCTTCCAGTTATATAACAGTGTAGTCCAACCTTTTTGTATGGAGTAATATATCTGAATTATTCGGTCATATTTCCTCTTCTTCTTTTTTTCTTCTTTTTTTTTACCAACATGAAAGCTCTTTCGCTAGTTTGAAATGACTTGAGAATTCATTTGAAAAAAAATAATAGCGGGCATTGATATACGGATTGATTGAGGACATCGTGATGTTTTGGTGGCACGATTGAAAATTATTGGCTGCTTCTCTCTCACAAAATAAACTAATAGCCTGTTGTGAATACGGTATTTTCTTCATGGACACGAAAACTCTTTATGACTGACGGTTGGGTATCCAGCTGCAGGCGCGACGGAGCCGGGCTGGAGGGGGGAGTGGTGTAGTTTGATAAAACGCTTTGTTTTATTCCGATAAAATACACAGAAATTCATTTCTGCGAATTTATACACAAGAATTTATTTTGATGAATACCCAGGAATTTATATCTTCAGTTGAATACCCAGGTATTCATTTTTTAGATGAATACAAAGATATATCTTCAGAATGATACACAGTAAATGTATATCTTCAGTTGAATACACAAGAATGTATATCTTCAGTTGAATATCCAGGAATTTATATATTTAGAAGAATACACATGAACGTATATCTTCCAATAAATACCCAGGAATTCATTTCTTTAGATAAATACTCAGGAGTTTATTTCTTCAGATGAATACCCAGGAATTTATGTATTCAGATGAAGACCCAGGAATTTATATCTTCAGATGCATACACAGGAATATATATATCTTCAGATGAATACACAGGAATGTATGTCTTCAGAGGAATACACAAGAATCTATATCTTCCATGAATACACAAGAATGTATATCTTCAGTTGAATACACAATAATGTATATCTTCAGTTGAATACCCAGGAATTTATATCTGCAGATGAATACCCAGAAATGTATATCTTCAGATGAATACCCAGGAGCTTATATCTTCAATTGAATACACAGGAATTCATTTCGTCAGATGAATACCCAGAAATTCATTCCTTCAGTTGAATACCCAGGAATTTATATCTTCATTTGAATACCTTCTGGGTATTCATTGCTTCAGATCAATACGTATATTGTATGTATATCTTCAGATGAATACCCAGGAATGTATATCTTCAGATGAATGCCCAGGAATGTATATCTTCAGATGAATACACCGGAATGTATATCTTCAGATGAATACCCAGGAATGCATATCGTCAGATAAATATCCAGGAATGTTATCTTCAGATTAATATCCAGGAATGTATATCTTTAGATGAATACCCAGGAATGTATATCTTCGGATCAATACCCAGGAATGTATATCTTCAGATGAATACCCAGGTGTCTTCAGTTGAATACCCAGGAATTTATATTCTTCAGATGAATATTCAGGAATGTATATCTTCAGATGAATAACCAGGAATGTATATCTTCAGATAAATATCCAGGAATGTATATTTTCAGATGAATACCCATGAATGTATATCTTCAGATAATACACAGGAATGTATATCTTCAGACGAATATCCGGGAATGTATATCTTCAGATGAATACACAGGGATGTGTATCTTCATATGAATACACAGGAATCTGTATGTTCAGATGAATATCTGGGAATGTATATCTACAGATGAATACCCAGGTATCTTCAGTTGAATACCCAGGAATTTATATTCTTCAGATGAATACCCATGAATGTATATCTTCAGATTAATCCACAGGAATGTATATCTTCATGTGAATATCCAGGAATGTATATTTTCAGATGAATACCCAGGAATGTATATCTTCCGATGAATACACATGAATGTATATCTTCATATGAATACATAGGAATGTGTATGCTCAGATGAACATTCGGGAATATATATCTTCAGATGAATACACAGGAATGTATATCTTCAGATGAATACCCAGGTATCTTCAGTTGAATACCCAGGAATTTATGTTCTTCAGATGAATATTCAGGAATGTACATCTTCAGATGAATACCCAGGAATGTACATTTTCAGATGAATACCCATGAATGTATATCTTCAGATTAATCCACAGGAATGTATATCTTCATGTGAATATCCAGGAATGTATATCTTCAGATGAATATCCAGGAATGTATATCTTCAGATGAATACCCAGGAATGTATATCTTCGGATGAATACACCGAAATGTATATATTCAGATGAATACTCAGGAATGTATATCTTCAGATGAATACCCAGGAATGTATATCTTCAGATGAATACACCGGAATGTATATCTTCAGATGAATATCCAGGAATGTATATCTTCAGATGAATACCCAGGAATGTATATCTTCAGATGAATACTCAGGAATGTATATCTTCAGATGAGTAACCAGGAATCTATATCTTCAGATGAATACACCGGAATGTATATCTTCAGATGAATATCCAAGAATGTATATCTTCAGATGAATACCCAGGAATGTATATCTTCAGATGAATACCCAGGTATCTTCAGTTGAGAATTTACATTCTTCAGATGAATATTCAGGAATGTATATCTTCAGATGAATACCCAGGAATGGATATTTTCAGATGAACACCCATGAATGTATATCTTCAGATTAATACACAGGAATGTATATCTTCATATGAATATCCAGGAATCTATATCTTCATATGAATATCCGGGAATGTATATCTTCAGATGAATACACAGGAATGTGTATCTTCATGTGAATACATCGAAATGCATATCTTCAGATGAATACACCGGAATGTATATCTTCAAATGAATACCAGGAATTTATGTATTCAGATGAATACCCTGGAATGTATATCTTTAGACGGATACCCAGGAATCTATATCTTTTGATGAATACTCTCGAAAATTGTTTCTTCGGATAAATACCCAGGAATTCAACAGAGAAACAACCTTAGATTGTATAGGTCTACACAAATCGACTCATTCGGAAATGGAATTATAAAATTGCGTTCTATAAATATGTGTTATGAAAATCGCCTTTCATTTACCTTTCACGAGGCAGACTGGTATATTACGGTACATGTAAGCGCGTCGTCTTAAAAGGTTCAGCTGTTCCTTGGTGCATGCACTCACCTTGCAAAGAACGGAAGTGTAGAATTTATGAAACTTTCTGTAACTAAAGACCAGGAAGTGTTGCAGATACCGAACAAATTTCAGAAACAGAAACAACAAAGCTAACCATATTTAACGAAAATAATGATTTACGTTACCAAGCCTGCTTGGGGGCGATGTTGTGATGAGTGGTATATTTGTGGTTTCTTTCTTTGTCTTACACGTGTTCCTTTACTGTCATTTCGGTAAATCAGAAATAGCAAACAACGAAAATCACAAGATATTTATAGAATATTTGCATTAAAATTACCTCTAGTTTTGAATAAAGGAAGTGTATACACTGAAAATGAAAAAAACAAATGTATAAAAAGGTTATACTGCATTTTTTTCTCAAATTGATTTGACACTTTGAAAGCAAAAAAAACCTCGGTTGAGAAACTTATTTCCGTGTGATCTGGCGCACGACTTTTAAAAATAAGACATGTCATCCCTGATAATAACAGCTTCTTATCAGATACAGAAACCCACAGCCTATCCTTTTGTTTACTTCTTGTTTATTTACTACTCCGTGACATTTCGTCTTTATAATCATTTGACATAAATTGTGAGTCATGTTTTCTGTATAGCGCGATTCTGGGTGGGACGGAATATTTTCAACGAATAAAATATCATTTTGTGACGTGACTCATTCTGTGTATGTTGTTAATTAGCACCTAATACACCCAGTGAAAAGCAGTTTCTCTCTGCAAACATCTTAAGCTGATACAGGGTATACCGCTATTGGCTGTAAGTTTGGTGCGCAGAAATTATCTGTATATGTCGTACTGGTCGATCAGCTTGCTGTTTTGTCCGGCTTTCATTATGGCCGTTTCGTTTCCTTGCACGCACAACGTTCACGGAATTGAACAAAATTTACTGGTTCGAACAAATAATTTTTGAAATATCAGACTCGTAGGATAAATTTTTCCTAATAAAATGGAATTCAAAGAAAATTTATCATACTTTTTTGTTTCAAATTTTATCGGGGATTTCAAATTAACGTCTTAGAAATAAAAGAGAAATGCTTCAACCACTTTGTATTAATCATACCAATTATCCTCTCGAATTCTATCGTGTATCTTTGTTGATTTGAATCATTATCATGAAACAAGGGACTCTGAAACAAATGTCACTCTCAACCACTGCAATATAAATGCATGATTTACCATTGCTCATAGGTCTCAAAGACGCTGTTGAGGTGCCTAAAGTAGACCACGTTTTCTCACAGAAAAAAAACTTCTCAAAACTGTCAGAAAGTTGGTCAGTTGAGTTTGTATGTCTGAATACTATACACAAGATCAATTCAGATAAAATATTTTCACACTTCTCTCACAAAATTGATCTATTTTACAAAACTGCCATAATATGAATGTTGCTCACTCTTGGACCTCCTAAAAAGTGGGGTTTTCATCTGGGACACAGGCGCTACCTAAATTAGCTGTGAACACGAAAAGCACACCAAAGCTGTTTCATGACCATATCACACGGTTTCAATTCAAAATATTATCTATTTGCTTGAAAATACGGAGCCGTAAAAATTACGGAGCCTTAAAAGGGACATGGCAAAACAAATTTTTTAGCCCCTATTAAGTCGTTATAACGACATAATAAGTCGTTCTGACGACATAATAAGTCGTTATTACGACTTAATAGGGGCTGAAAAAAAAATCCCATGTCCCTTTTACGGCTCCGTATGAAAAGGCTTAGAAAACCTCTAAAAACGGCCATAATACCAAGCTGACCCGTAGTCAATGTCTGGATGAGAAGATAGCCTGTGGGGATGCTGTGCTTGTTAGACCACGGCTCTCTACCGGTGTCGGATTTGACGCTTGCATTTGCTTCAACACGGGATGAATGGTGGATTCAAGAGTTAACATATTATTTCTTGCACTTCATTTAAATATGGATTCTGGTTCTGGTGAACTTTGATATTTTACTGTTGAAAATATTTGAATGAATTATTGACTGATTATTGATTTTCTATTTCAGACACGGAGGTTAAATAACACAAGAGCATTAAATAATAACCATAATCTTGGTTTGAGAAATTATATCATATTTATATGTATGTATAACCTTAAGATCTGACATTCATCAACATTGTGAAATTACGGTGGCCCATAGGGGACATTACACATTTATTATGCTGCTTCAGGGTCAAACTTGCTCTTTTCTTAGCAGCAAGTTAATTACACTAATTTATCAAATATAGGAAATAAGAAATATGATATAATTATTGATACCTCGTGGTGCTTTATTTCATATCACAATCAAATACAATCAAAATAATTTTACGCGGTATATACATCAGTATTAGGCTAGTATATTTGATTTCAAAGAAATATATAATTCGGCGAAATAATTTGGCATAAAAAGGGAGGAATAATGCTCATGCCTTTAATCTCTCGAACTCTTAATTGAACTGCAGCTAAATAATTACTAAACAATGCAATTTCGTATTATTTCTAATCAGCCAGATGATGGAATCGGGCGACAAGAAATTAAATGTGGGAAAGTTGCAACTCCCCCCAAGGCTTCGATTCCTATCTTTGTTGTTTCTGCGTTGTTTCAACGAGCGTGTGGCAATTTCCAAGAAGATGCCGTCTGAAAAGTTCGTCTTTGAGGGGCCGAGGGTGGAGTCTTGCCCGGTATTCGGATCCGAGTGCTTCTATGGGAGCCGCTATCGAACCCACTGTCTAAATAACAGACATAGACGGTCTATTTTCCTACAAGGTCCTCGCCATCTTTCCAACCACATCCTGCGGGTCTTCGTACCTGATGCTCCCTAAATTCACAAACACTCTTATACTGGAATGGGGGGTGTTGGATTTAGTGTCTCAGAACTGGCAGACAGCTAAGCACAGAAAAACGAGACAGTCTTCAGCAAACGTCCACATCGTGTTATTAAACTATTTAGGTCGTCTCAATGATTAAAGACCGTGTGGGAAATCAGAAAACAGATAAATAGATCTTCATGACATAAAATAATAGCGGTGCTTTTGTTTCGGAGAACTAGATAGTTGTTAGGAAATAGAAGATCGGGGACAGGAATGCCACAGAAGCCTTCGAAAGAGGAAGTCCTTTAAAACCACTTGTCGAAAGATGCGGAAATCGCTGTCATTGTTGGCTAGCCATTCTCCAATATCACGACATCTCAGAATCTACGGTCATTAACAATTGCGAATGATATTAGTATTTAACACGACAAAGAGGTCGGGACATCAGCTTGTTAATATTAGACAATTTATTGTCTAAAAAAAAAAAAATAATTGAAAAAGTACGATAGTAACAATTATAAAACAAAATTTAAGACAAAATTTAATTAAGACTATTACTTGAATTCAATACAAGCGTCAAATCCGACAATCAGTAGCAAGATCTCCTCCATAGAGAATTCTGATGTCCACAAATCAAAATAACTGTTACATACGACACTATAACTTGCACCCACATCTAACCAGATAGAAAATTATAGAATACACAAAATTACTTCCACTACATCAACACACCGGTGGTTCATCTACGCTAACCCAGTCAAACCATATCTCGACAGAGGTTTGCCTGGGCCTGCTTGTCCCGATACACGAGTAGAGTGGCGTAACATCCTGCATGCTCCAGGAGTTGTCTAAAATCTGGAAATCTTTAGCCGATCCTCATGCGTGTGTCCGTGTAGCTTTATCGACTATTATGACAGCATGCAGAGATCAAAGCGTCTTTTATCGCCCACCGATTTAAATTGTCAGGAGTCCGTAGGAAATTTACACAGGTATGGTCCTGGTACGTGCTTCTGATTGGCTGAAGCTCCGTTTTATGGATTAAAGCGGTCCGAGTACATACCAAATGGTACGTAAACGGACACGCGCATACGCGAAAGTCATTTTTATTTTTCGATATTTACACACATTAAACCGTTATTTACCAATAGGCAACATACTGCTAACTTGAGAATATATTTTTCAAGTTTTAGCTGTTTGCGGATTACCTTATACATGTATTGCCAGGAATCTATTGTTAAGGTATTGTTTAGTTTTCTTTGCATATAGGTTTCAACTTATCGAATCTCCGAAGGTTAAAATGTCAACATTATCGCCTATAAATATGTATATACTGCACAATTGTATTTTACTCGTATGCTTTTTGAAGAAGTTTGGTAAAGCAGAAATGCATATCAGAGTCATGTGAAACTGGTGCTGTCCATTTACCGTATTTATAAACTAGCTGGACAGATTGAAACTATTAAACTATGATTATGCCAATGCTGTTTTTGAATTATGCCTTTGGATTATGGTTGCGAAGGCTGAATATTGAATGACGAGTTAGAACTATATAAGACCTGGTCTGAGTTTGTAGACTTCATATATCCCTATAATCGTCAAGTCATGTCGTTTCTTCTTCTTGACTTGATATCTGGTGGGACACCTGGATAACCCATCTTCATTTTATCCAGCCAATATCTACGTTCCCGCTTCGAACTGGAAACGCAGAAATTGGCTGGATAAAATGAAGATGGGATAACCCGATGTGAACAGAGACGGGCAAAAACTGGACAGAAGGCGAGTGGAGGAAATAAGCCTCCTCAAATGACCACGGGTCAGCGCGCGTGGTCGCTGTGCGGCTAATTGCGGTTATTGGACTATGTTTACGGTATTGGGGTCAACATTCCGTGTTTTCCATAATATCTATACAAATAACCTTTTGACCACTCGCCGTTTTCAACAAATGCGTGTTTCCTATTTTTTTAATAGAATGTTTTCCCGCAAAACCTAATCAATAACACTGAACTGTAATATTCGGCTTTACGTTTCCAACACTCAGCGTCAAATTGTAATCTCTTCTCTGAGGAAAACCGAAGAAGCTAAGTGAATTTGTAGCCTATTGTGTCCCCCTACTATTATTGCCGCCTGTCTTTCCCGATATTGTAAAAGCTTATTATCACAAATGCCATTGTTGAGTATAATAGTCTAAGGCTTTTATTTGGAAACTTTCTGGTTAATCTTATAAAGCCATATTTATTAATTATTTATACGTTTCCCTGAGTGCTCTTTCCTTGTGTTTGTTGATAATTTAATCGATATAATATACAAGCGTCGAGTCAAACACGCAGTAGTCCGCTGTCGTCCATGAGGAATTCCGCGTCAATGATCGACAGAACTACGGAAGTTAAGCTAGTTTATTTTGATAAGAGAGAAGAGGATAACAGTTTTTCTGCGGGTCAGCTTGCTATTATGGCCGTTCAATGTTTTTTAAAGCCTTTTCAAACAAATAGATGAAAATTTGAACTGAAACTCTGGGAGAGAAATCTGTTAGTCAGGAAGCGGCTTTGGTGTGCCTTTCGTGTTCACAGCTGATTTAGGTCTCGACTGCGATCCAGATGGAAAAAAAACACACACCTTTTAGGGGGTTCACGATTGAGAAACAGTGCTATTATGGCCGTTTTATGAAACAGATAGATTTGTCAGGAAAACAATTAAAATCTTTCATCTGAATTGACCGTGTATATATTATTCGGACATTACTTTGTCCAGTTACCAAATTTCTTTCAGTTTTGATAAGTTTTTATGTGAGAAAACGTTGCCTACTTTAGGCACCTCAACAGTGTCTTGAGTAGTGAATATGCATTTGAATTTCAGTGAGAGAGTGCATGGCATTTGTTTCGGAGTTCCTTGTTTCAGGATAATGATCCAAACAACAGCGATGGGCGATAGAATTCTAGAGGAGAATTGGTGAGATGAATAAAAGGTAGTTTATGCATTTATCTTTTATTTCTATGGCTTGAATCTGAAAAAAATGCCCCGACAATTTGAAACGAAAAAGTATTATAATATAATTACTCCACGAGGTTGAAATTTTGAAAAAAAAGTATCAGTATTTATCGTCGATTCAAACCAGTAAACTTTTTGTTCGATTTCGTGGACTTTGTGAGTGCAAGGAAACGAAACGGCCATACTGAATAACGGTCATAATACCACGCTCACCCGTAGATATCACGATGCCGTCAAATCACTCAACAGAACTTTTTAATTCGAATGAATTTCCGAGTTTTTTTTCTACTGTATTTCAACTAGGCTTAGATTGTGACTGTTCATATAAACACTATGAAGATGCTGTATTACACTGCACGCTGTACACTTGTCCCCTATTTACCCAATAAGCGGTATTCGACACAAGCTTTAGTGTAGCGCGAAATTAGACACAGTTCACGCTACAAGGTGTAGCGTCAGAGATCGTATATTGTACAATCAGTGAGTGGACAAATATTTTATCACCAGACAATATCAGCTATATATCCATAAATTATCCATAACAACAATTCAACACGGTGGATAAAGGGTATAGCATTAAGGATTTGGGTGTATATAGATAAGGCCCATGATGTTTTCTTTGTTGATAACATTGATCACTGGTCACTGTTACCTCTTTCAAACACTAACTTGCGTTTATTGAAAATCGGAGTTGAATTAATGACATCGATTTAATATCTTTATTCAACCACAATAACCAAAATAAAGAAACACTCGTTGCTGTTGTTGCTGTTGTTGCTGTTTCTTTTTTTGTATTTTTTTTTCACCGGTAAATCGAGAATATTTGTATCAGGCTTGATGCATGCATGTATACAAATAGAAGCGTCAGATCCTGCATTCACTCCTCTAAGACACAGGACACTATGAACACCAACACCCAAACAAGCGAAAACTCTTAATATTAACAACAAGATCAATTACCTAGTTCTTGCATGAGAAAAGCGGTCAACAGTTTTCAATGATGCTGGTCAGACATCATGAAGTTTACACGACACTATTAACATCAAACACACACTGGCATAAATAAAAGAAAATGTATATGTAAGAACCAAAAGTAACCTATAGTATTGGACCCTTCTACGGAGGGCCAATGTCTGGCTGATGCAGCAACAACATTTTCCCAGTTGGACGGCAGATTTTGAAATCGAAAGCGAGGCCGCGCTATGTCATCGGTCAACTGAGACAGTCACGTGGTTGTGTATGAAGATTGGGTTGGCTCCTATAAATAGTGATCCAATGAGAATGCTCGTATTAGTGGGGGCGGGGTCGAATGACCAATCACTGAAGGGGAGACAGCTGGAACAATACGCTGACACTGTCTGTTAATATCTTGATTTAACGGAGAGTACTACAGTCTAGAACCACAAGCTACTTTTTTCAGACACTTGAACTACAATGGTTAGGCACAAATTGAAGGCACCATAGAATATATTTCTAACAACTGCGAATGCGGAAGTTGAGAAGAAAATCGGTCACGGAAATTCGAACTATATATATATCCACCAATTTCACACAGGAACAAATTGCGCCCAAATGACCAGTGGGACTTTTAGTTTCTAAATTTGCAATTTACAAGCTTGTGGACTTTTCTTTCTTCTACTATAAAACATCTTAACCAACTTCTTCCGTCGTCTTTCAACTTGTCAGCGCTCGTTGACAAGCACTTATCTATGCCGTAAAACATGTTCCCTGATACTGCATGTAAACCCGGCACTCGTCTGAAAATCTGCTCTCTTCTGTTACGACCTGGGGCTTTCTTCAACAAGAAACGTGGTCGCTAGACATATTAAACCTTTTGAGAGTTAGTTCAATGGGTTCGAACAAAACTCTCGAGAGTATTTGGGCCTCTGTGGATAAATCAAGGCTAATTGGGATAAATAAAAGTTTGTTTTGGTTGAAGCAGAGAATGCCCCTGTGGCTGGGTTGCCACAGCGGGTCGTAATTAGAAATCACAAGAGCAAATCCTTCTAAAGATGACCACCCTGTATGAAGATTTCACTCTTGCAATGAAAGTGTTTGTATTTAACATTATAAATGTCCGAGGAGTGACAACATTATATAAAGTGTTATATTTGTAACACTCTCGGAAAGTGTTGAAAAAGTGTTATATCCAACATTATAATGGGGTATGAGAAGCAATGCAACACTTTGCAAGTGTTAAATTCAGCATTGCGAACTGAAATTTGGCCTAAACGGAACTTGTAAAACAATATTTTGCTGCAGGACTACTAGCGTGTGGCGTTCAATAAGCCTAAATAAACTACTTCCACGACGCTATTCTCTCAAGCGCTTTCACTCCAAGTTTCTCTAGATTGGTGATGAATATCACAAGCTGTCGACAAAATATGATCGTAGCCTTTAGGATCTGTGGCGCTACGCTTCGTAGCTCGTGTCTAATTGATCTTTTCGTATAAAAATCATGTAATACGATCACACCCTGTCGGCTAAATATGATCGTAGCGTGTAGGATCAGTGGCGGTACGCTTCGTAGCTTGTGTCTAATTCCCCTTCCCGTTCAAAAATCATATACTACGATCACACACTGTCGACAAACAAAATGATCGAAGCGTGTAAGATATGTGGCACTATGCGTCGTAGCTTATATCAAAATCCTCTTTCCGTATGGAAATCATGTAATATGATCACATACTATCGTCAAAATATTATCTTAGCGTGTAAGATCTCTGGCGCTACCCTTCGTAGCTTGTGTCTAATTCCTCTTAATCCGGGACAATTGTCCGTCTGTACATCATGAAATAAAATATCTCCAAGGTGTTGATATGAACAGTCGATCTCACACTCATGCAGTTTCTGAGATACAATATATTGTCGGAAGGATATGGTCATACTTGGTCAAATGACCTGACCATCTCTTTCATGGTCGCTCTGACCACATTTGTTCACTTCCGTACACTTCGCTATCCGTAAAATGGCTTGCGAATCGTGTGTCTCCATTATTGCTGAGCGATATCTGATACTTTACCATATACTGTTCGGTCTTCATCCGGCCGAGAACAGACTCGACAAATCTGATAAATTACAGGTTTTTCATACTGCTTCTGAAACATATATTGTCTGAGCTTACAAAAGACACAGATATGAATAACTTCCTTATCATCCAAGAGGTGTTGTAGATCTGTAATTTTGAACAAGTAAGACGTCACATGACTCGAAACTGGCGGGTTTCGTTGGGGTGACGTTGGTAGAGTTTAGCTGATTGGCTGACGGCATCACGTGGTGTTGATTTCGGGGAATTCCCCCCTTATAGTTGCCGAAAGTAGGCTGAAAAAGGATACACACGATCCCAGGGACAGTCTTACCGCGTATAGATCACCCAGATGGTTACAGGTGGCACATTTGTCATGGTCGAGCTCATATTCTCGAGACAATGCGTATCCTGTAGCAAGCAGGAGTAGAGCCCCAGTGTAAGGACTGGTCTTGCCCAGGGAAGATGGGTCAAGCCGGATATTTCACCATGTAAACTATGGTATGTCGCTCCTGTACCGTATAGAATGTCTGGTCAGCCTCACCATATGCTTCTGTCGGTGTTTTCTGTAGATTATTAATCTGGATAAAAGAATACTGGTCAGTAACATGGATCTGATGATGGGGAACATCATGATATCTAACTCGGCATCATTGGAAATAGTTGACCATTTCTCGTCTCTCAAGAAACTAGGTGCATGATACGCTGAATATCCCATGGACGCTAGCCTGTTTAACAGATCGATCTTTGATCGCGTAGAGCTGCGTGATGGACTGTCAACGCGTGTCGAGGTATTCAGAATTCTGGATCAAACATGGAACCGATAAGGGGGCTTTTCTTTAGTTGTTGACATTGTCAGCGACAAATGAAATTTGACATCGACGCTTGTAAAATGAAGTAAATCAAAATAAAGTAAAAAGCAAATGGTTTGATTTCTTAAAATCATGATAGACTTTGATATTTGTGCAAGACCTGCATTACCACCACCCCTCCAACCCCTTAATCCCCTCTCCATTCTTTCAGTTCTATCGGGCTATTATTCCATTCCAATACATACTAAGAGAAGAACGAATGAGATTGTGAGTATATATATGACAGCTGGGACCGTCTGTTATTAAGAAAGAAAAAGACTATTTCGTACAATCTTTCACCCCTACCCTCTGTGGCTTCGAACCAGTGGAGTCCTTTTTGCCGGAAGACAACTTCCTCGAGAAGATATCTTTCCGAGATGTGCGTATAAACATTGACATGCAGTTATCTGTAAACCTGCGCCCGAAGACATAGTTCTTGTAAACTAATCCCTAACCTGATCACCTCGGTGGATTTATACACAGCTACGGATTCTTCCATCAGATTAGAGTAGAGGGCGATGGCAGAGATTTCCACATATATACCCCCAGGACGACGTCGTGCACGAGACAGACAAAGTATTCAAAAAATACACCATTTATTACTGCCAAAGACAGTGTCCGTTCACAACGTACACGGGTTTTTTTTCTCATTTTCCTGAGATTGAATAATTTCCAATTAATTTTGCCTTGAATTTTATTTGCAACCAAGAGAAAAGCCTTGTGTAACATATTTTTGTAGCTGTGTGTTTATGGCTTGAGTGCGCCAAACGTTTCTGCCCGGAATTCGGACCAGGGGGAGACAACACAAGAAGAATATTCCAATCAAGGTATAACGCCTTGTCAGAATCCTGGGGCAGGTTAATTTCACAAACGGCAATTTGACTGACAACAGCCACAAAATTATACCACGCCCCCTATAGTTCATGACCGATAGTGTCAAGGCAATCCGACTTTTGCAAATTATTGAGAGAGCAAAGATGACAATGTTTTGAACTGGTGATAACTGACACAATTTTATACGTATGTACTGTATTATCCCATTATTCAAAGAAAGTATAATTATACTTAGAATGATGTATAATTTGGCAAATATTATAAGAAAATATGCAAGCTATAACCAGGTCAAATTATTCTCCTTGATTAAAAGATAGGGCAAAGTGAGATTATACGAACCAGTAGCTGATCAGCTGATGTCACAGATCATTGCCCAGGCAGGCTCTTCTTTCTTGTCTCAATAATGTGCAAATCGTGGATTAATATTCTGTAGCCCTCAATTATAACTTGCCTTATTGCAGGACAGAATTATATTCATCGCCAACCTTCCCACTTCTGAAATATGTACACCTGTAAAATTCCAGGTAAATCTATATATCGTTTGGTGAGCCTTGGTGAGGTGAGCCTTGATTTGGAAAAGGTGGATAGATGATATTTTTGGTGTATGGTCTGGTACTATCCGAGACTTTCTTTCGGTGGTATAGCCTTATCGAATCAGTTTCTGCAAAACGCAGATATCGCTAGTTTGCGAACCGCAGGTCCTTACAGGATATTACTGTCCAGGGGGAGAAGCGGGGAGGGGGCGGGGGGGGGGGTTAGAGTTAACAATATCGAAATTGTGAACCATCTCTTCTAAGAGAAAGCCCTTCTCGTCACACAGGTATAGGTATTAATTTGATGTCCCATATATCCAGGGAAGGTTTGCTACAGCCTCTATTGTATAAAGATCAACAGAAACGAGAATTTTGTCTATATAACGAGAAAGGAATGAAATGTTTGGGGTTTTTTTTTTACAATAACTACATATTTAGGTGTATTCATAAAAGAACAAATAAGGCCGTATACTATTTTAAATCGCGGTAATACCTAGGCCCTATATATGCTTTTAGTAAACAGGCACAGTGGGGAACCCAAACATCGATATCTGCGGTATGGAGTGTGACACGTTATTTTTTTTTTTCTCACGCTGTAGAGTACGATGACAGGGGTCTCGAGCATTCGCAACTTCTCGGGGATCTCCGGTTTGAGATGTCCCTCGAAGGCCATTGACGCCATATTGGACTAGAGCGTGGTCACGTGTGTTTCGGTCTGTCAGGGAACTGTCAGTGACGTCACGGGAATTATATCTTGCCAATACGTGGCGTGTGTACCATTTAAACTGATGGTTTTCTATTGAAACGTGCTTCGAATGAAAAGAATAAACAGTTTTTAGAATATCTGACGTAAATCAGAGACTCGCAGGGAAATATTTGCTGGTCGGGGATTAAGGCTTCCGCGAGAGTGATTGGGCTTCGGAGCCATGCGTATTAAACCGTTCCGGCGCGTCACATCTGGATATTCATAGGAAATTCATGTTGTCGTCCCCCGAGCGTAGAATCAGTCCCCTTCGTATGATTTCCGCTCGGGAGTTCCGAATGGGGTCTCGAGGCCATGGATTGAGTTTCGCTGAAAAATTGTCTGACTGCGCATGTGTGGTGCATAGGCAGATGTGGGGTAGACGTTTTGGAGTCGAGGTGGACCAATAGTGGTCCGATTGGGTCGTGTGAGGTGTCATAGTGAAGCACTCGAGGGGGAGCACCCGACTGGATGGGTATGTCGTGGAAGTAAGGCTATGGCGTGCGTGCGCAGTGGTAAAAAGGCATTTGATTGGGCGTTTTTGGGTCGAGATGGATGAATATTGGACCGATTTGGTCTCCAGAGGTGTCATAGTGAGGCACTCGTAGGGGAGCGTCCGACTGGATCGGTGTGTCGTGGGAATGCCGTACATCTGCGCATGCATCATTTGAGTGGACGTTTTGGGGTAGAGATCAACCAATATTGGTCTGATTTGGTCGTTCGGGGAGCCATAGTAAAGCACTCGTGGGATGCGTCCGACTGGATGGGGGTGTCGTGGAAGGAAGGCTATGGCGTGCATGCGCAGTAAAAAAAGGGCATTTGAATGGACGTTTTGGGGTAGAGATCCGTGGCCCGACGGGGAAGCGTGGGGAAGCGTTCGACTGGTTGGTTGTGTCGTGGAAATGCCGTCCATCTACGCGTGCTTGGATATGTTTACAATTCAAGTACCTCCTTGTCCGTGTAACAGGCGCATCGACGGTTGCTCCTGTCCAATCAGAAGCCACCATTTGATGCTGCATATATAATATTCTCTCTTGCCCAGTAGAGACAGACTTGGAGTGATATGCGTCCGCGCACTCTGGAGTAGTAGAGAAAGGCGAGTTTCGGAGGTGCAAAGGAGCGCGTTTGTGGGAGATGGGGCCTTGTACGATCTGGCTACCTGGTAGAGTTACCTGTGTGTGTGTGTGTGTGTGCGCTTATCGCAGTGACGCCCTAATGACCTAACGCCCTAACGTGTTCTATACCTAGTCCCTTATAGATTTAACGCCATGATGTAGATAGTTGAGAGAAAGAAAGATCAACACGTTCACAAGTTTTCAAATAGTATATAATATTATCCCCTCCATCACACCATACCCGCGCTGGGGGAGCCACGTTGAGTATGTTTACAATTTGACAACATTCGGCAATGTTCGCTGCTATTAGACAAGTGCCGCCGATAATGCATCTAACTGACAAGAACGAATATGACAGATACAACATCAAATGGCGGTTTCTGGTTGGACAAGAGCATACTCGAGACATTACTTGATTAGGTATAGAAGCCGTTAGGGCGTTACAGCGTTAGGGCGTCACTGCGTTAAATCGGGCGCTCAGTAACGCCAGCACCACCACCACCTCCAGCGCCACCACCACAAACAATATGATATCCCATACGACCCAATCGGACCAATATTGCTTCATCTCTGCCACAGAACGTCCATCAAAATTCAAAATTCTACTGCGCATGCGCAAATGGACGGCATTTCCACGACACACCCGACCATTCGGACGCTCTCCCAAGAGTGCTTCACTATGACACCTACGATCCAATCGGACCAGGGGTGGTTCATCTCTATCCCAAAACGTCCACTCCAATTCCATTTTTTCCCACTGCGTATGCACGCCATAGCGTTAGTTCCACGACATACCCATCCAGTCGGACGCTCCCCCTCGAGTGCTTCACTATGACACCACACACGACACAATCGGATCAATATTGGTCCACTTCGACCCCAAAACGTCCGCCTCACATCTGACTATGCACCACGGATGCGCAGTCAAAAGTTTTCAGCGAAAATCAACCCATGGCCTCGAGACCCCTGCCATCGTACTCTACAGTGTGAGGCAGAAAAATAAGGTGCCACACTCCATACCGCAAATTTCCATGAGTGGGTTCCTCATCCTCGTATCATAGACATATATATCCGCCCTCTAGTGGGTATATCAGGGTATTTTCAACCTTTCCACTGATGTACTAACTCATAGCTCAATGGATAAAGTGTCAGAAAATGATTCATGCAGTGCGGGTTCGACTCCCAACAGGGCCAGGGGATATTCCCTCTTCTGTTGCTGCATGTATTGCTATGCATGTGGATTTCCCTTTTACCTCAGAAGCTATACCCTTGACAGGTCAAGTTTGACCTAGAAGGTCAATTGTACTCCGGACATTCTCGGAGATGACCGGACATTCCCGTAGATTACTGGACCTTGCCGAATATTCCAGGAGATTCAGGCGAAGCGACATTAACATTGACGTCACTGGGAGTTTACATGGATGGATGGCTACTCTCTGCTCACGGAGGCTTATCTCCGGTACGGTACCAGAAGTGACCGCATCACCGCCGGAAATGACCACCTCATCGCGGAGGAATATCACCCTCGCGTGACCGGAAGTACACTCAATGAACTTTGACCCCGCCGCTAACCCGCCGCAAAAAAATTATCTGTCCTGAATGTGTGCGAAGATCCACTTTTACTACTACAATTGTCCTACACTCACCCCGAAAGTATGAGGTTCAGAGTACAGCGGAATAACTAAGAAAACAAATTATGTGCTGTTTCGACATCTGTCGCGATAAATTATGGAACACAAAGAGGATAACGGCGGCATTGCGAGCTGTCGCACAAATATGTTCGGATATAATGAATACTCCTCTCTGCCTTTTTGCCTAATTTAATTTACCTAATTCTCTTCTGATCACAATGTATGTTTATCAATCGCATGCAAATAGGTTCGTTTTTATTGATACGATCATCAGGAAAGTTTACAGACGGATGGATAAATGGAGTTCAACTTTCGCTAGATGCCATAATCTGGGGATTCGGAATAATTACTGTGGAATATTACATTTCATGAGATTACATCATTGACCCTATAACTTGACTGGACGGGTAACGCGGCTTGTCTCCTTGCCTCGGGCGGCGGGAAACAGGAGGCTCTTATCAAACCTTATCAGCTGTTTGATAAGAAGTGGTCGGGCAAACTTCGGACAATATAGAATTGCGTCAGCTTGGTGTTACGCAGCTAGCGCAACCGACCATACTTTTCTTCGGTGGTCGAGATTTCCGTGGTAGAGCCTCCATGCCCCCAGTTTCCAAAATACTGGAAGTCCATAATATCTTTCTTGCCCTACTCTGAAATCGGTGTTTTAGTCCGAAGAAAATCGTTGGTACCAGTATATCTTCTTGCCCCTAATCTCAAACCAGTGTTTTAGTCCAAAACGACGGTCGAAATTTATTTCTTTATTTTCTTATATCGGAGAATAATTGTTCGAAGGAAAACATTGGTCCTGGTCGACAATGGCGGTTTGAAATTAATTTCTTGCCCTCGCATTCATAGCTTTTCTTTCCGTTACTCTTGAATCAGTGTTGATTTCGAAGGAAACCCTTGGTCCATGTCGACAATGACGGCCGACCCCTTGTCCCTATTCCTGCGGTGTTTTAATCTGAAGGGAAACAATGGCCCTGGTCGACCATGACGGTCGACAATAAATTTTTTGACCTTGATTTGGCAGTGTTTTAGTCTGAAGGAAAATCTTGGTCCTGGTCGAAAATGACGGTCGACAGTATATGTCTTTCTCCTCACTCTCACAGTGTTTTAGTCCGAAGGAAAAAAAATGGTCCTTGTCAACAACGACGCTCGACAGTAAATTTCTTGCCCTAACTCTTGCAGTGTTTTATTTCAGTTGAAAACATTGGTCCTGGTCGACAATGACGGTCGACAATAAATTTCTCGCCCTATTCTCGCAGTGTTTTAGTCCGGAGGAAGACATTGTTTCTGGTCGACAATAAATTTCTTGTTCACTACTCGCACAGTGTTTTAATCCGAAGGTTTTTTCCCCCAAATCACCTTTCCAAGTATAGTCCGTGAGCTACTAGGGCTCCCCTTGCATCCCCCCACTACAGACCGAAACTATGTTTTTTATGTGCTTTAGGACATGTCAAATAAGAAACAATTTGTTAACAGTCGATAAACTGGGACTCATTACCCTTTTAATCACTTTGAAATTACTCCTGTGTTAATAAGTACAATTTTTGTGACAATAGGGGGTAGAGTTACAAGAATAGTCTTACCTTCCATAATTATTATCCAATCTTTATAATGTTGGCCACATATTATTCAGCATTGATTGCTGCATCGAATATTTACAAGATAATATCACTATTTGTTGGGTATGACGTCACACAGGGACCATACATACAAAAGTAGGAGTAGTAGCGAAAGCTGGCGTTTTGGGGTGCGTGAGGGTGTGCTTGAGCGATGAGGGACCATTCTTGGCTCGAATGCGTCGTGTGAGGTGTCAAAGTGAAGCCCTCGGTATGTAGACCACGACTTGAGGGATCTCCACATGATCTGTGACGTCATTGTTGACGTCATCAGTAGGAGTAGTAGCCAAAGTAGGCATCTTGAGGGTTTGAAGGAAGGTTGTTGGGGCAGAGATGGACCATCCGTCGTCTAAATGGACCGTGTGGGGTGTCATCTTGTAACTCTCTGCATGTAGATGACGAATGGTATGGTTTTTGTTGGAAGTCGCATCAGATGGTCCATCTCTACCCCAAAAACCTTCCTTCGCACCCTCAAAATGCCTACTTTGTCTACTACTCCTACTGATGACGTCACCAATGGAGTCACAGATCATGTGGAGATCCCTCAAGCCGTGGTCTACATACCGAGGGCTTCACTTTGACACCTCACACGACGCAATCGAACCAAGAATGGTCCCTCAATCGCTCAAGCACACCCTCACGCACCCCAAAACGCCCGCTTTCGCTACTACTCCTACTTTTGTATGTATGGTCCCTGTGTGACGTCATACCCAACAAGTAGTGATATTATCTTGTAAATATTCGATGCAGCAATCAATGCTGAATAATATGTGGCCAACATTATAAAGATTGGATAATAATTATGGAAGATAAGACTATTCTTGTAACCCTACCCTCTATTGTCACAAAAATTGTACTTATTAACACAGGAGTAATTTCAAAGTGATTAAAAGGGTAGTGAGTCCCAGTTTATCGACTGTTAACAAATTGTTTCTTATTTGACATGTCCTAAAGCACATAAAAAACATAGTTTCGGTCTGTAGTGGGGGGGATGCAAGGTGAGCCCTAGTAGCTCACGGACTAGTATAGTTCCTAGCCTGCATGCATAAGTTCAGTTATTCTTCAACGCTTGTTGTACCGGGAAATACTATACAAAATGGATACGGAACATCTACTGGTTTACACAGATACAATACAGGCCAGAGATACCTTGATATCATCACTAAAATATGCCACAGTAGAGTTTCAAACACGAAATCGCATTAAAGAAACTGACAGGCATTTGGCTAAATAGGACTGGAATCATAAAGGTGGAGCCGCGTTCAGGACTGAACGTCACGCCCATAACTTTGTATGTCCAGGTTAATTGGATGCGATTTAAATCGTGGCATGTTAGCTGGGACTGAATGATGGCGATGTCTAAACTCGGTCCTCAGATTTGAAACAGAAACTCTGCATGCCAAATTTCATCACCATGCGACACGAGCTTGGCTGGCTAATTTCGAGCTTTTTTGTTGATGCTGGCCTGCATATGATCATGTCTGCACACCAAAACTTATTACAGTTTCTTGAAACTCCCGAAATTCCGAAAACATTTTTCCCATCTGCATGATAATTCATATAGTGCATATATCCAGACATGTGGACACCATGATCTAGAACCATGGGGCCGGAGTACATTATGTTAGATTTCTACATTTTAGTCCACTGATTCTAACAGTAAGTGACGCCCACGTCTATTGTTGGCGGAAATGAATACCCTATTCTGTACAGTGCTTGTAGATTTCTAATTGCTACAACAAACAGCCAATCCATATTTTAATGGAATTTAACCCGATGGTCTATTCATCGCAGCATTTCATCATGCATGCTGCCTTGCTGATTGGTCCGATTCACTGACAAAGTGACTCAGGGATTCTTTTTGCCTAGGATAAATGTTTTCCTTTAGGGCAATAAATTTATTGAGTACCAAGGTTTTCCTTCAAACTAAAATACTGCGAGAATGACGACAGGAAAATTTTCTCGAACGTCATTGTCGACCAGGACCAATGATTTATTTTGAACTAAAGCACTGCGAGAGTAAAGGCAAGAAATTTAGGACCAATGTTATCGTTCGGACTAAAATACTGCCAGTTTAGGGGAAAAGAATTAATTGTCGACCGTCATTGTCGACCAGGACCAAAATTTTCCTTTGGACCAAAGCACTGCGAGATTTGAGAAAACAATATATTGTCGACCGTCATTGTCGATCAAGACCAATGTTTTCCATCGAACTAAAACAATTCAAGAGTGAGCGCAGGAAATGTATTGTCAACCGTCATTATCGACCAGGGACAATGTCTTCTTTCGAACTAAAACAAGGCGAGAGTAGGGCAAGAAATTAATATTCGACCGTCAGAGTCGACCAGGACCAAGATTTTTCAGACTAAAACACTGCGAGAATGAGGGCAAACTATTTATTGCCGACTGTCATTGTCGACCATGACCAATGTTTTCCTTCGGACTATAACAGGGCGAGATTGAGGCAAAACATTTACTCTCGAATGGCATTATCGCCCAGGACCAATATTTTCCTTCGGACTAAAACACTGCGAGAATGAGGGCAAAAACTTATAGTCGACTATCATTGTTGACCAGGACCAATGTTTTCCTTCGAACTAAAACACAGTGAGAATAAAAACAAAATATTGCTTTTGACCGTCATTGTAGACCAAAACCAATCTTTTCCTTCTGGTTAAAGCACTGCCTCTAGAACACGCGGTTGATGTTGGCCATTGATTTCTATCAGACTATAGTATTTCAACAAGAGCAAGTATTTCAGATTTGGTATGATATTTTATTGGGCGAGATCTTCCAGTTTTGGGCACTGGGGGCATGGAGGATCATCCCTCTTTATTGTAGTCCGAAAGATGGGGAAAGAAACAAAATTTTAAGTTTGATTTCTAGGCAGCACAATATTTTTGTAAACTCAAATCAGCAAGTCATAGTGTTGGGTCCACGATTATTAACGTACGGATAAACGTAAGAATAAATCCACAGTGGTAAAATATTCTATCGATTTTGTAATAATAGTACTGATACAATTGTCCCCCCCCCCCCCCAGGGGCGGCGGAAGCAATTTCAGATTGCCCCGACCAACGATCACACCACAATTAGGCGAGGGTCCAGGGGCCGCCTCCAGACAGAAATACAATAACTCGAACTCGTCCAGCATGATTGATTAAGCTTATACATTCAGACGCTGTGATATTGCCCTGACTCTAGTAGATGGTAATCAGTGGTTCTGGAAGATTGCCCGGCATAAAGGAATGAGGAGGTCGGGATGAGAGCACCCCCGTCCCCTGTCACATCCCCTAAGAATGATCGTCCGACATATCGGAATAATGGCCCGATCGCTAGGAGTAACAGTCCGCCACAAAGAATGCGCATCGCGCTTCTGACCTTATCCCCTGCATCAAGGAACGAATGTTATTTGTCGTATTATAATCTCGTTTCACATTTTACAAATTACCTCCATTCGATTATCAAAATGCGAAACGTGATTATAAAATAAGAATTTGTTATTATGTTGGGAGATAAGGCCTGGCAGCATGTGCCTCGTCTGAAGAAGTTGTCACTACCCGATTTGAAAGGTAGGTGTTACGATAGCGCACACATTTTTTTCGCTTTCTTCTTAAAATCTCGTTTCATTTTCATTTTAGGTTGGAAACATATCCTCGCTGGGCATGAGATATGAACTGAACTCTGTTATAAAGGTCATCTATTATAGAGGACTAAAAACTATTCGTATATGGCGCATCAGAATTCAGGTAACCATTATTCCTGTAAACCAGACATTCATTCCTAGAAGTGGGTTATCATTCCTAGGGATCGGTCCATCAACCTTATATAACAGACAACTAATCCTAGGGCGGACTGTCATTCCTGGGGATCAGACCACCAATGATGTTTGCCGGGCAAATCATTCATTCACTTAGCTACATTAGTTCTCTTACTCATAGTGCAAGGTTGTTTGTTTGTTTTTTTCTGATGATATTATAAACAGTCTGAACATATTTGAAATAAATAAATCGGCGGTACTTCGTAGGGAAAAAAGTAGTCTCGCTTCTGTGATGGGTGTCACACCGAGGCCCACCACCCATTTGCGTACACTTCGCCATGCATAAGATGGCCTGCAGATCGTGCGTTTCCATTATCGTGGAGCGATATATGATACTTTACCGTATACTGTTCGGTCTTCATCCGGCGGAGAACAAATTCGAGAAATCTGATAAATTACGGGCTTTGGAAACATATATTGTCTGGGCTAACAAAAGATACAGATACGAATAACTTCCGTATCATCCAAGAGGTGTTGTAGATCTGTAATGTTGAACAAGTAAGACATCACATGACTCGAAAATGGAGGGTTACGTTGAGGTTACGTCGGAGGAGTTTAGCTGCTTGGCTGACGACATGGTATCTGTCAGAATTGTCTACAAAGGATAGTACCATGCGTTCGGAGGATGCTTCAACTCAGTGCGTTGACTTTCTAATCTTAGCCCAATAACCCCATCGCGATGAAGCTGGCGCGATAACGCCACGATAGCAGCGCGATTGCTACGTGATAAATGCACGAAAACTCTGCGATAGGAGCACGATAGCAGCGCATCAGCATTCTGGTGGCATCAGACTGTGAACTTCCTGCTGTCAGATATACTCTCTCATTGCGCTAGGGTAGAAATCGCGGCCCGTAGCGATTTCAGAGATTGGCCCTCGGCCAATCAGCATCGCCCGCTTGTAAACGGAACGGAGTGGGCTCAGCTTCACACAGCAAAACAAGAGGTTATATCGTGTGTGCTTGTGCAATAATTTAGCATTAAACTTGTTAATTATTTTTACAATATTTACAGGATACATTCCCTTCGCTCTTGTATACAGATACATGATCTCTGTGTCGATCAAAATATATACAAACCGCGCATGCGCGCCGCGTTTTTCTACATAGTGCATTCAAAAGGTGTTCAATCGACTTTACAGGAAGTTACCATCTCTGACAATGAGAGAATGCGCATTAAGTAATGCGCTAATTTTGTTTTTGATGTGGTCTGAGCTGTACAAAGTCTGAGAAAGTTTGGTAGAGCGACCATTCACGATCATAACACAGTAAATTGCTTAGTGGGTTTAACAAGCACACTCAGCAGTTGCATTGGTTGAGTAAAGTGTTGCTTGCATCCCATCTGAGGGATTTAAACCCACCCGTAGTATATGATTAAAGCGCTGGGTACAAAATATTCCAGAGATCCTTAATGACCAAAATATTCGAAAAATTCCAAGTTCACTGAATTGCCGTGTATTTATACCTGAACGCTAATAATATAGCTACTGAAATTGGTAATTATCCAAAAGTCATCGACGAAAAGTTCCACTGAAAAAAATAGACGTTCCGAGGCTCTGATTGACAAATTTATCTTTGTTCCATGCACTATTGTGCAGCTGGTGGCGATGGTACTAGTAATGGATACCCTAATACACTCTCGATGAAATAACCTGATTAGATAGCCGGAAAATATCAGTCTGGAAGCGGACTGCACTCAAACGTGGACGAGTACGTGGACGAGGGGTCACAGTGAGAAAGTGTGGAGCCTAGACTACTCATCGGCTAGATGCTATCTGTCACACTGACAAAAATACCTATGCCCAAACAAAGAAAGTACCGTACCTTGTTGCATACCCCCAAATTCCGAACGCATGCCTGCGTGTAGGTCTCACGAAATCGAGTTAACTTCTCCGTTTCGTTTATACCAGCTCGCTTTGACGAAATCCTTAACCCCTACGGATGCATTTTTTTTTCTAAAATACTACCAGGATCCATTCAGACATTGTACAAAGAAAAACAAGAGAAGAAAAAAACACAGAGAATTGGTACAGGTTTGACGATTATCCCTTACAAGAAAGTAGTATATATTTTGCCTTCCTGGAGTTTGGTGCTATTAGTATTGTCTTATGAATTAGATATTTCGATTAAGAACGCCATGCATCCTGTTGATGCTTTAACTGAGTGCGTTGACTTTCTAACCATAGCACGATAACCCTAACGCGATGAGGACACGATGGCAGCGCGACTGCTACGTGATAACTGTGCGATAGGAGCAGGAGAACAGTGCGTTAGCAGCGCGTTAGGTAATGCGCTAATATTGTTTTTGATGCCCTGTACGGTACATAGTCTGAGAAATCGAGATGTCATCTCCGTTTCGTGTATATACCAGCTCTTTCCTGGAAAATTCCTTTGTCTCATGGATGCATTTTTTTCCTTCTGGAATTCTACCAGGGTCCTGTCAGATCTGCACAAAGAAAAGAAAAAGAGAAAGAAAAGAACACAGAAAAAAGCTACGTATTTGGCGATAGGAACATCATGATATCATAATCCGTCATGGACGACGGCTGGTTACTAAATGTCGAATCTGACGTCTCTGTTCTGATAAGACGTCAACATCCACGAAGATCTCGGGGTCAATGGGTAGCCAGACCATTCCATCCACTTCTCCAGACTAGTATACCCGTGTGTGGAATGAGTAATGAATGAAATTTTCCTCAAATCCTCACAATTGCAACCGTTTATCCTCCCCGAATGGTCCAGAAAACATTACCCGGATGTACAAGAACCCGGATGTAGGCGCGGAAGTAGGCGAAAGCATTCTAGTACCCGGATGGAGGCGCAGACGTGAGCAAAATTCTAGTACCCGTCCATTGGTTCGTTTATCGATCGCTCATTGGCTCTTTTTCTCGACCGCTGATTGGTCCAAATGGAACTGCCCATCCTTGAATACTTGGAAAACGGCTGCAATTGTAAGAATTTGATGAAAATTTCATTCATTACTCATTCCACACACGGGTATACTAGTCTGGAGAAGTGGATGGAATGGTATGGCTACCAAAAAATCCCAACAAGTCGACAGACAGACAGACAGACGGACAGACGATGCCGTCACATATAAAACACATCGTCTTATAATTAACTCATTAAACACCGTAACATTTTCTTTAAAATTCTTAAATGAGAAATTACATATTTGTTGTCTATAATCTATTTTTATTAAACATCTTGAAGGGTTATTCAGATAATCTGCATTTTCAATTACCATCAAGTTTGATCAATCGGCACCTTCAGCCCACCCTACAATCCCATATAATCCGAAGCTTGAATACTAACAACTGAAGGACAACATACAATATTTATTCCTATATTACCTAATAATATTAAATGTGCATATAGCTATGATCCTAAAATATTCTGGCATATGCACGGGGATATGCTTGGGGCCCAAAATACTTCGTGTAGTGAACACTTTTGACGAGCATGATTTTTATTTGCCCCGTTGATGACAGAATCACCTGTGTTATGTGTAGCCCAGTTATCTCACCCGATCTCTTATCTTTCAACATAGCCCCAAGGTAAAATTCTTGAATTTTAAATTTAAACACAAGAAAACATTACAACGAAAGATAAATTAGATTTTCTTATATTTGACAGTTTATTACACACTTGTCCCATCTCCAGATAGTTCTCTCTTTCTAATTTGCATATTATTATGATTTCTACAAAAAAAAATCGTTTGACGTTGATTTATTTTTTATATTATTTTTGTAATTTTTTTATTTCGTAAATAAATCTGTTAATTAACTTTTTCATGCACTATTTTGACAACAAATTTTGAGTGATGACTGCCATTCATGTAAGGCGAGACGATCATCATTCAGTGTGACCTTGTTTATTTCAGTCAACCAAAACCGGACAGTGGTTCCTGTGGGAAAAGTAGGAGGCTTCGTACAGAATTGCACAGGGGCCGTGGTGAGAAATTATTTTCTTTCAATGTCGAGTAGAAATTCCAAGATACCGATACTCAGTCTAAACTTCGAGTTAACAAGTTGTTGGAGTTTTTTTGCTTTTTTTTCTGTCGTTGCTGAGATCGTCACCCGCGCAAAATCGGCAGTCGAGGTCACACTTCATTCTTCACCATGCCTGACTTTGCCTCGGTTCATCAAGCCTCCGAAGGAGTAATTAATCGGGACCCGTATGCCGCGAGAGGTTTGGGATTCTACCAGGTGAAATATATGCAACGTTGTCCTTCAGTATATATTCCAGCAATGATATACATCTGAATGTCATGATTGTAGCTTCTAATTCAATTTAACCAGTCGGCATAAGGGAACGTGCAAACACCATAACCAACATTTAAAAAAGTATCGCCAAATAGATAATAATTCCCTAGATACAAATTGATTGATAGAAGTGGATAGAATTTCACATGGAAGTACATGTAGAAGCTTTGCATGTAATTAAACAGCAGAATCTTTCCTTGATTGAGCTCAAAAAACCTTTGAAATAAGAAGAAAATTAATTCAGGTTATTAAAGCCTGGAATGGTATGGTTTCGCAGATTGCGATATCGTCTTTCTGTTTCAAATTGATGTATAATTTGGTGCTGCCCCCTGGCAGATACTCGTCAAACTACGGAGCCTTTTTTCCCCGCGGGTGCTAACTTAATTGGCCGAATGCACGTGCTCCGCTGCACAAGCCACATTTTTAATTAAGTATATCAAAGTATAAACTGCAGTGTTTCATTAAGGATAAGTGTCAGCGAAAGAGACTACAATATGAATTAAAACGTCCGATTACAGAAATTCCAGATATAAGTTTTGTAGTTTGATAATCAAAATACATATATATTGTATCAACAAGAAGTGAAGTGCCTAACAAGGAAAATCCGTGGACTTATTGCCAATCTTTTCATTTATATTCCATGGTCAGTAATCTGAATGAACTTTTTAAATGCTATGATTATACTTTATATATACTTTCCCAGTTTCCTGCAAGAGCCAACGACATTCGCTGAATTGTTTTCAAATCAAATCAACACTTATATTGAATCACGGACACTTCATATAATTGAAGGTAATCCCTAGACAATAGATTTACTCCGATAGCAGCGACAGGTGCGTTGACACATGACTCCCGGTGTGAATTTGGGGTTCGTAATTTTGCTCCCTTTCCTATATCTACCGCATAGAAAATATGTTTAACCAATGATAATACGTGCACTATTTCGACACGAGCATGCAATAATTATCATCAATGTAAGTAGAATGACCATCACCGACCCCTTCCACATTGCATAATAATCAAGCTTAAGAGTGGAATGCTTAACATGTTATATTCCCCGACTATAGCACCAGCGGAATATTCCTTGAATTCATTCCATAGCATGGTATGGAATATTCCTTAGCATATAGTGTGGAATATATTCCTTGCTGTGGAATATCCCGTTGGTGCTACAGTGATGGAATATTCCATAATTTCTTCTTCTTTTTTTGGTCTATATGCCTACAGAGCAGCGAACCCGTTAAATATATCTGCACCTTAAATATCTGTCAAACTGCAAATGTACCTGGTGACCTGATTGCTAAAATCAGTAATACTTATTAGCATTTTAATAAAATGAGTAACTCTACAGATGTGAAATGTATCGACGAAGGGTTAAGGAGAAGAAGAACAGAGAGTGAACCCGGAACGAGATATGCTTTAGATTTTATACCGAATGATTTTTATCTCTATGTATATTTCATGATTTCATTTTTGATATGATGTTTATTTCTTTCCCCTATCTTGATCAAGAAGCCTCGGGACATGAATGTCAAACAATGATAGACTAATTAGAAGTTTTTCTTCCCTATTAATCTCGGCAATTTGATAAGCGCGCGGTGTCGCACACATTGTACTTAGTTCACTAAATGTATTTGTCCGTGAAAAAGGGGAAATATCGCCTCCAGTTACATTTGGAGAAGTAATCTATCTATTAGTCAAAAATGTCAACCCACTCTGGTGTGGTCCAAAATATGTTTACCTATACTCTTTGAAATATGTTATCACTAGTAATGGTATTTTACCTTTATATTACGTTATCAACAGATTTGAACGAGTACTTAAAAAAATAGAAAAAATACCTAATAGTATAAACTACATTACTTTTTGTAAATATTCTGATTAGATCTGCTCGCAGATGGAAAGACTCAGATAATGACATCAGTTTGCCGGATAGGTTGCAGTAAGTTTTTTTCCACGAAGTATTTACTTTTCCTTCATTAAAGTATCGAAGATACATCGATAATATTGTAATCTTTTACATTGATAAAACGAATATTTAACAGGCTGGAGTATTCCCCGAATAATAGCACCAGCAGTTCATTTCTTCAATTCATTTTATATCATGGTATGGAATATTCCTAGCTATATTCACAGGGGCTCCTTAACGTTGTTTTTTTTTTTTTTTTTTTTTTTTTCTGTTCTAGGGAGTCAAGTCGTCCTTCCCCCATTCAACCTAATTAACCAGTTTAACAACGTTAACGAGCCCCTGCATGTCACTTTGTTGTGGAACATTCCGTTCATGCTATAGTGGTGGAATATTATCAAGTTCCAAAACTTCTTTTTTTCCAGTTTAGCTTGTGATTTATTGAGATTACATGATCGAAGCGGACATGCATGTTATATATTTCTGAAAAGTTATCGATTATTGGCATGGAAATAAATTTGTTCAATGATTTTACGTTTTATATGATGGATAATATAGTACGGTATGTAACTTTGCTGGTACATTATATGGGCTACTTAATAGACAGCGAAAGCACAGAGCAAAAGATACGGTAGTTCTGGACTACAACATTGGAGAGGCTCAACATTTGAAATATATATGTCTATCGATGCAGAATTTTACAGCGGAACTGTATGCCAAATTTCAGGCTATCTGAATGGGAGTATTACTTATCTTGTTTCAGAGATGATTTATCGAAGATCAAAGTCACTGTTTTACATTTGTTTGAGATAAATTCTGTTCTATCTCACTAAAATATTTAAAATGTGAAAACGAGCAAACTTTTAAAATACAGGGGCACATTTTCCTACAAACAAACCGAGTTATAGACATCAGTCTAAGGCACTCGCAAACTAATGGTTGAAAAATAAAGGAATAAAACATTACCGGTATGTAGAGTATACACCGGGTATGCCTATAGCCTATGTGGAGTAAAATATATCTATAGACCAGGTGTATTATTACATAGCGGTACTGTTTTATTTGTTTATTTTTCTTGAATATCTGATTAATAAGCCTTGCGAGTGCCTTATGACACAGTATCGGCCTGCTTCAAAAATGATAATTCCTCTACCAAATACTGATACCTACATAAGGACGTGCACTACATTGTTGATAAAATCTCCTATTTCACGTACTTATCAGTTCATCCGCATCTTAAAAATACAATGTATCATTGTTAAACAAAAGGCTACTAAGTACAGATCGTATATATAGACACTCAGTATTTTTCGATTTATTTGTACTATACTTCGTGCACTCTTCGACATCGGCCATTAGTATTTTATTTCTCCACGGTTTATTTGTGTACAGCAGGTTCGAAGCTTAGCCTAATGGAACTTGTTGACAGCCAAAGGCCAGAAAACGACTTCATTTGGGATCATTGATACAGATTGGACGATAGTAACGTCACGATGTCTTGTCGGCATCAATGAAAACTGTTGACAGCTTGTGGTCACAAACCAGTAAAAAAAACGACCTTACTTAATGTACAGTAAATCGACTGAACACATCTTGAGAAAACTATATTCCCTAATATTCGCCGACCCAAATGACCAAACACGCAGGTAGCCTGGCTTTTCCGCCCAAACACCCTAAAAATACATCAGCATACATTCGCCACCATTTAATAGTATTATTTTTTTTCGAGAAAAGGCGGGCAGAAATAAGATCAGTCTACCCGACACAATCACAGCGAATTGGGAAGGCGGGCAATCAAACTGGCCCATATTTGTTTCCTATTGAAATTTAAGTAGGTTGTTTCGATATTTTTGATAGGTAAATATTATAGAAATTATTTTTCATTATATAAATCATTTTTCGTTCAGTCAAGTATAATGAACAATCAATGTTCGCCAGAAGCCAGGTCCTCATTATATTAAAATATAGAATTCAATGTTGGATTGTGACCTCGTCTCTTGCAAGAAACCATCAATATAGTTGTTGTGCTAATCATGGACGACGACATATTCTAATAGAATACATCATCTATTATTTTTCTTGATGTAAACATCAACACCAGTTGATTCGTATATTTAATATATTTACATTTGAATACATCTAGGATTCAGGACCTTGAATATACCTTGATCGTGCGTCTGTTAATATACCCTGAGCATGAGTGAGTGAGTGAGTGAGTAGGATTTAACGTCGTTTTCAACATTTTTTCAGTCATATCACGACGGTGATCATGAGACTGTTAATATACCTTGATCATGAGACTGTTAATATACCTTGATCATGAGACGGTTAATATACCTTGATCATGAGACTGTTAATATATCTTGAGCATGGGACTGTTAATATAACTTGATCATGAGACGGTTAATATACCTTGATCATGAGACTGTTAATATACCTTGATCATGAGACGGTTAATATACCTTGATCATGAGACTGTTAATATACCTTGAGCATGAGACTGTTAATATACCTTGATCATGAGACGGTTAATATACCTTGATCATGAGACTGTTAATATACCTTGATCATGAGACGGTTCATATACCTTGAGCATGAGCCTGTTAATATACCTTGATCATGAGACGGTTAATATACATTGATCATGACACTGTTAATATACCTTGATCATGAGATTGTTAATATAACTTGAGCATGAGATTTTTGATATACCTTGATCATGAGACTGTTAATATACCTTGATCATGAGACTGTTAATATACCTTGATCGTGAGTCTGTTAATATACCTTAATCATGAGACTGTTAATATACCTTGATCATGAGACGGTTAATATACATTGATCATGAGACTGTTAATATACCTTGAGCATGAGCTTTTTGATATACCTTGATCATGAGACTGTTAATATACCTTGATCATGAGACGGTTAATATTCCTTGATCGTGAGATTGTTAATATATCTTGAGCACGAGACTGTTAATATACCTTGATCATGAGATTGTTAATATACCTTGAGCATGAGCTTTTTGATATACCTTGATCATGAGACTGTTAATATACCTTGATCATGAGACGGTTAATATACCTTGATCATGAGATTGTTAATATACCTTGAGCATGAGACGGTTAATATACCTTGATCATGAGACGGTTAATATACCTTGATCATGAGATTGTTAATATACATTGATCATGAGACTGTTAATATACCTTGAGCATGAGCTTTTTGATATACCTTGATCATGAGTCTGTTAATATGCCTTGATCGCGAGTTGGTTAATATACCTTAATCATGAGACTGATAATATACCTTGATCATGAGACGGTTAATATACATTGATCATGAGACTGTTAATATACCTTGAGCATGAGCTTTTTGATATACCTTGATCATGAGACTGTTAATATACCTTGATCATGAGACGGTTAATATTCCTTGATCGTGAGATTGTTAATATATCTTGAGCACGAGACTGTTAATATACCTTGATCATGAGATTGTTAATATACCTTGAGCATGAGCTTTTTGATATACCTTGATCATGAGACTGTTAATATACCTTGATCATGAGACGGTTAATATTCCTTGATCATGAGATTGTTAATATACCTTGAGCATGAGACGGTTAATATACCTTGATCATGAGACGGTTAATATACCTTGATCATGAGATTGTTAATATACCTTGAGCATGAGACTGTTAATATACCTTGATCATGAGATTGTTAATATACCTTGAGCATGAGACTTTTAATATACCTTGATCATGAGACGGTTAATATACCTTGATCATGAGATTGTTAATATACCTTGAGCATGGGACTTTTAATATACCTTGATCATGAGACGGTTAATATAGCTTGAGCATGAGACTGTTAATATACCTTGATCATGAGACGGTTAATATAACTTGATCATGAGACTGTTAATATATCTTGATCATGAGACTGTTAATATACCTTGATCATGAGACGGTTAATATACCTTGATCATGAGACTGTTAATATACTTTGATCATGAGATTGTTAATATACCTTGAGCATGAGCTTTTTGATATACCTTGATCATGAGACTGTTAATATACCTTGATCCTGAGACTGTTAATATACCTTGATCATGAGACTGTTAATATACCTTGATCCTGAGACTGTTAATATAGCTTGAGCATGAGACTGTTAATATACCTTGATCATGAGACGGTTAATATACCTTGATCGTGAGTCTGTTAATATAACTTGATCGTGAGTCTGTTAATATACCTTGATCGTGAGACTGTTAATATACCTTGATCATGAGACTGTTAATATACCTTGATCATGAGACGGTTAATATACCTTGATCGTGAATCTGTTAATATAACCTGATCGCGAGTCTGTTAATATACCTTGATCGCGAGTCTGTTAATATACCTTGATCATGAGACTGTTAATATACCTTGATT
>JAVTVY010013891.1:0-57271 GCA_036873755.1 Hanleya hanleyi | reverse complement strand
AGTACTTCCTGAAAAATCACGATAACAACTTTGCATGGGAAAATCCAAGATGGAATTTTCGAATCGGACCAGAAAAGGTATCTTGCACAATTGAACCTGTGTATCAAATTTGAGAAAGATCCAGGCAGTACTTCCTGAGAAATCATGATAAAAAAATTTCATGGGGAAGTCTAAGATGGCCGCCTGGTGACCATATTGGATTTTCGATTCGGACCGAAAAAGGCATCTTGCATATCGAGACCCTAAGGGGAATCTGTGTACCAAAATTGAGAAAGATCCATGCAGTAGTTCCTGAGAAATGGCGATAAAGTTTCAAGGGGAAATCCAAGATGGCTGCCTGGTGGCTATACTGGATTTTCAAATCGTACCAGGAAAGGTATCTTGCACAACTAGATCCCAAGGGGAACCTGTGTACCAAATTTGAGAAAGATCCATGCAGTAGTTCCTGAGAAATCGCGATAAGGTTTCATGGGAAAATCCAATATGGCTGCCTGGTGGCCATATTGGTTTTTCAAATCGGACCGAAAAAGGTATCTTGCACAACTAGACCCCAAGGGGAACCTGTGTACCAAATTTTAGAAAGATCCATGCAGTACCTAGTTCCTGAGAAATCGCGATAACAAGGTTTCATGGAGAAATTAAAGATGGCTGCCTTGTGGCCATATTGGATTTTCGATTCGGACCGAAAAAGGTATCTTGCAAAACTAGACCCCAAGGGGAACCTGTGTACCAAATTTGAGAAAGATCCATACCGTAGTTCCCGAGAAATGATGATAACAAAGTTTCATGGGGAAATCCAAGATGGCTGCCTGGTGGCCATATTGGATTTTCGAATCGGACCAGAAAAGGTATCTTGCACAACTAGAACCCAAGGGGAACCTGTGTACCAAATTTGAGAAAGATCCATGCAGTAGTTCCTGAGAAATCGCGATAACAAGGTTTCATGGGGAAATCCAAGATGGCTGCCTGGTGGCCATATTGGATTTTCGAATCGGACCAAAAAGGTATCTTGCACAACTAGACCCCAAGGGGAACCTGTGTACCAAATTTGAGAAAGATCCATGCAGAAGTTCCTGAGAAATCGCGATAACAAGGTTTCATGGGGAAATCCAAGATGGCTGCCTGGTGGCCATATTGGATTTTCGAATCGGAACAGAAAAGGTATCTTGCACAACTAGACTCTAAAGGGAACCTGTGTACCAAATTTGAGAAAGATCCATGCAGTAGTTCCTGAGAAATCGCGATAACAAGGTTTCATGGGGAAATCCAAGATGGCTTCCTGGTGGCCATATTCGATTTTCGAATCGGACCAAAAAGGTTTCTTGCACAACTAGACCCCAAGGGGAACCTGTGTACCAAATTTGAGAAAGATCCATGGAGTAGTTCCTGAGAAATCGCGATAATAAGGTTTCATGGGGATATCCAAGATGGCTGCCTGGTGGCCATATTGGATTTTCGAATCGGACCAAAAAAGGTTTCTTGCACAACTAGCCCCCAAGGGAAACCTGTGTACCAAGTTTGAGAAAGATCCATGCAGTAGTTCCCGAGAAAACGCGATAACAAGTTTTCATGGGAAAATCCAAGATGGCTGCCTGGTGGCCATATTGGATTTTCGAATCGGACCAAAAAAGGTTTCTTGCACAACTAGACCCCAAGGGGAACCTGTGTACCAAATTTGAGAAAGATCCATGCAGTAGTTCCTGAGAAATCGCGATAACAAGAAATTGTTTACGGACTGACGACGGACCACGGACAAAAAGCGATTTGAACAGCCCACCATCTGGTGATGGTGGGCTAAAAAGCCCAGTGGGCTCCAATACTCCTCGCCGGCTATTGATTATTGTCTACACTTGGCAATCATGCATTGCACAAGATGTATTTTTGGAACTTGACAACTAGGTTAACAAAAATGTCATCTAGTTGGGTTGACTGTAGTTCTCTCATATTAGAAATACATAGGAAATTGAGCCAGGTCAGCTTTTTGCCAAGACCGTAATTGCTGGAAAAAAATTTGTGCTGAAGCTCTGGTATACCGTGACCAAATTCTTAGCTCTAAATATATTCTTTTATATGTAGCTCATAATCAAATCAAGTAATTTGATTTTGGAAATGAAGATCAAGGTCAGTCATCTACAACAGTTTTCTTGCCTATTCTAACTTAATTACATATGGAACATGAATTCAGAGTTCTTATAAAAGCTGACCTTTAGAAAATAGGTCATTTTCAGTGAAATTCAATAGAGTTCAGGTATGTCAGGGCCATAGCCAGGATTTACTGAGGGGTGATTTCGCCTTCACTCCAAATAGTGCAGCCGATAGGTGAAAGCATTGTGCACTTGATGATAAAAGCATGAAACTTGGCACAAAGGTAGACCATATTTATACAATTAAATCTGGATATAGGGCCATCTCAAATTTGGCCTATATAGGTCATGGCGGCCATTTTGCAAAATGGCCGCCTCCATTATTCATTGGCAACGGTGAAAGCACTGTGCACTTGATGATAAAAGCATGAAACTTGGCACAAATGTAGACCATATCTATACAATTAAATCTGGATATAGGGTCATCTCAAATTTGGCCTATATAGGTCATGGCGGCCATTTTGCAAGATGGCCGCCTCCATTATTCATTGGCTATGGTGAAAGCATTGTGCAGATGATGATAAAAGCATGAAACTTGGCACAAAGGTAGACCATATCTATACAAGTAAATCTGAATATAGGGTTATCTCAAATTTGGCCTATGTAGGTCATGGCGGCCATTTTGCCAAATGACCACCTCCATTATTCATTGGCAACCATTTGAGCGAATGCATTAGAGACAGGGGAACGTCACGAAATAAGTCGCCTGGACCCAGGCTTCCGCCCTAGGGTAGTGTATTGTGGGGGCATATGCTGCACATGCGCAACAGGAAATGCAGCCATGTACAGAGAACTAATGAGGCTAGAGACAGGGGGATTTTACCAAATGAGTCGCCTGGACCCTCACTTCCGCCGCATAGTAGTGTATTGTGAGTGCATAGAGCTGCAAATGCGCAACCGGAAATTATGCAGCCTTATACAGGGAACCAATGGGATTTCACTAAATGAGTCGCCTGAACCCAGGCTTCTACCCTAATGTAATGTGGGGGAAGGGCGTAGGGTTGCGCATGTGCAACCGGAAGTAAAACCCTGTACGGAGAACCAATGGGACTAGAGACATGGGGATTCCCCCAAATGAGTTGCCTCAACTCTGGCTTCCGCCCTAGGGTAATATGGGGCAATGGCATAGGGCTCTGCTTGCGCAACTGGACGAACCAATGTACTATGAATACGAGGGTCAGGAACGGTGTGGAACAATCATCACACGTCATTTCGTCGACCATGTCACCAGTCCTATGAGCGCTCCTTCCGTTATCGAGTTTGAGCCGTCTCCTGGGGACTAGGTTCATGCGTTGGTATGGAGCACGGGGTTTGGTGACTTATCGAAGTTTTTACGGAAAACGGTAGCCGTCTGGCGCGTGAAAGTTTTCTAATGTTTCGGATGGATATCGCATGATCGTTGTCTCTGGCATCCAAGGGACATTTTCAATTTGTTGATATGATGGCCAGAGGTACTCGGGTCCATAATTGGGTTGCTGTGGGCTCTCAGTACACCTGTCAATGTCTCTGATTTCGCTCCCCAGGTAAAAGGTTTGTCATTAGTATTCGTGCGTCGGGGATGGGGTTTTAAATCGACGAACAGATACCCGTAGGGCGACTCACAGCTCGGTGAAACATTTGAATGGAAGAGTCCACATTCTGGGATGAATTCGTCTCCCGGTTCGAAGACCGGTGTGAAAGAAACGGTGGTCCCCAGAGACCAGTGTCCGGTTGTCTATACTTTACCCAAGGCGGACTATGATATCCAAGTGATCCTCAGGGACCAGTGCTCGGTCGCCTAGGCTTTACCCAGGGTGGACTCTGATATCCGAGTGACGCTTTTCAGATGTCATTGTCTGGTTGGATGAAATCATAGCAGCGCACACTCATATCTGGAACCACCGTTTCTCCTATACCTGATTTGATGCTTTACCTTGAAGGAACAAATAGGTCAAATAGATGAAATGGATGGCGTAGAGACCGTGACAGTTTGGTGAATAGATCCATGATTTTCGAATTTTAATCGACTACGCTCATCGGATCACTGAGTACGATGATATTGGTCTTGGAAGAATCGAAGCAATACGGTTCGTCTATATCGCGAGGAATTCCGGAACAAAGCTCACGTTGTTTAATCGCGTATTCTCGTACGCGCTCTGTCATTGGCTATAACACCATACAACGCGTGTCGGAGTTGGGGTTACTGGGCCTTCCTGTAATAACTTCATCACCTAGGACGTTTTTCCACACAAGGACGGACCGCTCACCGTCATCGTATATGGATGGTCTAATACTCTTGTCTGAGACATAGGTGTACTCTGGACTCCTTTGCTTGGGTTGACGTACGTCTACCCGATGTTTATGCATAGAAAGCAAATATCTATGCAGATTAAACAGGCTGGACAACAGTTTCGAATACAAGTGACATGCGTAAGCCATGGCTCTCGTCTCCTCTGACACCCGTCGTATAATGAAGGCTCACCGATGTATGTCTTGTTTATATGTTCTGAGCTGGGGGATAGGACGCTTAAGAGCTCTGAACTCGGGGATAGTAGGCTTGAGAGCTCAGAGCCGAAGGTAGGGAGAACACCGATGCCTCCTTTATCCAGATTACTACGGAAGCCGGCATATCACAAATTCGCACGAGTTATCAAAAATACCTTTACTTTTTTCCATATTCTTAACTTTATTGACCGTTGTCGTTGAAATTCATGAACCATTTCGATCCACTACCACGCCGGCTTAATTTGGCAATTCAAGTATGCTTTGTTCAGTCATACGCCGCCACTTGGTATTGCGTTTGTCATATTCGTTCTTGTCCGTGAGGTGTATTCTCGGCTGCTCTTGTCCAATCAGAGACTGCCATTTGATGTTGCGTTAACCAGCGTTTGTCATATTCGTTCTTGTCCGTGAGGTGTATTCTCGGCTGCTCTTGTCCAATCAGAGGCCGCCATTTGATGTTGCGTTAACCTTCGTCCATGATCGCTCTGATCCATTCGTTCTAATAGTCGTCCGGCAGGCCAGAATACTGTAACGGCAACATGTCCTGGAACAGCTGTTTGCGCATTTTGATCGCTTTTGCAGGGCCCCTGTGGGTAGTAGCCTCATATCCTCTTTCAAGTGGCGCTTGGTCTTCATGATGAACCTGTGCATGTGATGACCTTTCATTTCAAGCGGTAGCAGGCTATACTGTTCAAAGATTGCCATGACTGTTTTCCTGATGCAGGGTCGCATTTGGACGTACGCCTGTTTTGAGTTATCCTGCCCGGCATCCTCGATCGCCTCAGCATAAATATTAATAGCTTCATGTACAATACGATCCTAAAAGGTAGGTTCTTCCTCAGTCGCACTTCCCTGCAGCAGTCTCTGCATCGGTATCAGAAGCTGAACTCTCAGAATCAGCTGGTATAATCTCAGCAGCTGCATCGGCTTCTTGCGCCTCGGTGTCTTCATACCTATGTATATTGCTTTGGTGTTGCATCATATCGTGTCTGCTGAACGTGCATTTGAACTCAGAGCAAATATAACCCATGTTGATGGTGAAACGTCGATTGCGCACGATTTATGCAATACGCTTGTTTTATGGACAGCAAAGCCCACCAACGCCTAGTTAACGCTTCAACGCCCTGGTGAAATAGCTCAGAAGCTCTGACGGGTCTAGATATTCCATGGAATCAACACTAATTCATCGAAATGCAGTGACGCCCATCAACCCCTTTCGTGTAACTATCGTCGCATTTGCTGACGGTTGAATAGTCCTATTGCGCTATTCGATCGGCAGAACAATATCACCTTCATTTTATTCCTATTCATGTAGAGAACCAAGAACTAGTCAAATTATATGTTTGGGCCTAGGAGCTATAATCATGACCGAGCTTTAACAGATCCACAGACTGTTAAAAGGGAAAAACAGATGAAAGACGGTACCTAAAATTTACATACGATTATGAAGTTCACACTGAGGCTACGCATTATGTTATCTCTGAGTCTTCAGATGCGGATCACATCACATTTCTATCGGATAAGCTGATTGTATAAAAGAAAACGTTACATTATAAGATCCGCCATTTTGGATTTACCCACAATTCTTCGCCGATAGAATATTTCAATGAACTATTAAAGGCATGGTTTGTGATTAAACGGAACAGTTCATTCAAAAACGTTCCTAATCAGGAGTTTTTGTTCATGAAATACATCAAAGCTGCACATCATGGCCGCCATTTTGAAGAATGGACGCCATGACCTACATAGGACAAATATGTGATGGCCCTATATCTAAATTTTTTCGTATAGTCTTAGTCTAGCAACATGCCAAGTTTCATGCTTTTATCATGAAATGCACAATACATTTGTATCATTCACGTATCGGCTGCACTAAAAAGGGTACATCAGGGGGTTCGCTGTATGGGAAAAGGGGCAAATAGGGGGTTCGCTTCAGTTTGAAAAAGGGCATTTATATGAGAAAAATATATAATATTTCAGAAAGGGGGGTTTGCCCGAACCCAGAAAACCCCCCTTAGCTACGGGCCTGTATGTAGTATAAATTTGGACGATGTAGATCAGGGATTCATACAAGTCAAAAATTTTACCACCGAAAACTCAATATTAGTCAAAATTGAGTTTTCACAATGGTGAAATTGAGTTTTCAAATTTTTTTTACCGCCGAGTCAAAGATTGCGATTGAGTTTTCAACAAATTTTACCACCGATTCACCCATTGGTATTGAGTTCTCAAATATTTCAACCACCACCATGCACAGGATGTTATTGGTGTGTTTTAAAATGGTCAATATATTATACTATAAGCAGGGGTTATTTTAGACAAAAAAAATTCATCTACCCAATATCCAAATTCAATAAAACTCATTTTATTCAGCGCGTCTTCAGCTAAAGTTTCCATCGAATGAAGTATAAAAACCAAGAGATTTACATGTACCATACCATAACTCAGTCTGAATAACATTGGACATATGGGAATCTATATCACGAATGAAATCAGTGGGAGAAATCAAGCAGTAATTGTGCAAAACAGCAAAGGGTCGAAGCAGGAAACATGCCCTCTTGTCTGCAGTTAACTGCACCAAACACAGCCTCTGCAGATTGTCACTGAATTAAAGTTTAATAAAGTTTTTATATGAGACAGATCTGACAAGTTATAAAGTCTAAATTTTCTGAAAACTACCGAATATTTGGATGGTCACCTTCACCCAATGTTAAATTCTTTAAGCAAATTTCTTGAGTGCTATTTATCTCCTGCTAATTTTTTTTCCAAAATCCATTTCTGGAGGTCACCTCATATTTAATTTCAGGTCTCATAAAATTCCTTCGGGACAGACCTATATAGATGTACATTATCCTCTGGCTAAATTTTCAAGGTTAATGCAAGTTAAAACAGAAATATGTATAAATAATATGCCTTTTTCTAAACTATATATGGTTTTCCATTACTATTCCAACTATAAAAAATTATTGTTTATAATCAACGAGGAGTCAACTTTATGGAGCAGACGAAGATAAAATATGCAGCCTGGACATCTCACGAGTGAAGTTGTAGACCAATGTACTTTACAAAAATACAACCCAATCAGGATTGCAGGACTTGGCTTCTACAAGTCAATCAAGTTAAATTTATACGTTTAGTCTTGATGTATTTTCAATACTTGACATCGCTGGACATTTCACTTTTTACTTCGCATTTGATGGATACTGAATGAACCGAACGTCGGCATCACGGTCCAGATTTAGCCGGGAAATATGGTCGACTGACTGCAGGCACGTGGCTCTACAAAGCGCAATGCTGTCGGGCTGTCATCCCTATTGCGGTAATGGAAACTTCCACTGACCCGGTGTTGTAAGCCCACAGCTTCCCGATGAATCGAATCGGAAGAGTTCACTTTCAAAATAGGGAAGTAAGGCACAAAAGTTTTCAACACACACGTCGCTTGTCAACAACAACAACAACGTGATGGCAGATTTTTCTTTCGTTTCGTGGACTATATTTTCTTTGTATTTCATTTCTGAAACTTGCAACTCTGGCGGACAAATTCACAACAACAACAACTACACAGGGTCTGCTTGAAGTTGAAGAAAAAAATCTTTTACGGCGACAGATGGGCGATAAAAACTTTCGGCGCCTGTGAAAGGTAAACTTACTGTCGTTTTCGCGGCAAGATCGTCATTCGATTGAGTTTATTTCCTAATTTGTGCTGTCAAATTAACTTTGACCATGTCTGGCGAATTGAGTTTTCCACGAAAAATTGAGTATTTGTCCACCAAAACGAAAGCAATTGAGTTATTACCATACGAATTGAGTTTTCAATTTTTTTTTACCACCGAATACCGATGGTAAAAAGTGATTTGTATGAATCCCTGTGATTTGTATGAATCCTTCATAAAATATTGTACTAAATAGAATCCGATCTAGACAATATAGGTCAAGGTCAGTCATCTTAGCATACCTCCAGACCAATGCCAGATGTATACATAGTACCGGTATACGTGAACGCTCTAGCCTTCTATATTATCGAGATATTGCATTTACAACATTTGGAATGGACAAACGAATGAACAGACTTTCCACATTCCCCTCCCACTTATGTTGCAGGGACAATAAATGGATTGAAATAATTTTCAATTATCAATGGAGACACCATAGCATGTGCCTTGTAGCAGAATCAGTGCAACATTGAGGCACCATAAAGCGAGGCTACTCTTCTAAGTTCTAGCACTTTCTCTTATGTAAAAGAAAATTGCTCTTCACATGCAATAGATCAAACATGAAAACGGAAATGAATATCCCATATTTAATGGCTGGGACCTCCTCTGGCGACAGAGCTGATAATCTCAAGTCGTAAATTTTTGGCCTCACCACTTATTATCTAACTTAAACTACATGAACTGTAGTTTACACACTGGGTATATACATTTCAGTTGGACATTTTTGCCATACCTAGAACAGGCATAAACCTATCAGGTCTTTAATTAAACATCAGGGCTAATTCCACCTGAATTTATAGCCTTTCCTGTCAGTTACAGTGGCAGTCTGTCTGCACATGTCTGGAGTCCTGCAACTCCCCATACACATAGGTTCATGTACATGCAGACTCACAGGGTATACAGAGACAGAAATAATACTCATAGTCACACTTCTAGTCTAGAGATTCTGGTACATCTTCCCAAGGCAAATTGTCTGCAGAAAGGCAAACATCACAAATATCCAGGCACTTCCATCTAACACAGCATTTCAGTACCCCTGAAATAATTCAAGCCCCTTCCCCCTATTTTGGGGACAATAATCAATCAGTGATTCTAACAAATGTGATCACTCTTTAAACTCATTGAAATAACGAAGAAATAGTGGATTATATGCATGATTTTTCACCATATTGTCAACTTCCGTTCCTGTACTAAAAAATCTAAAAAAAATTACTTGTCGATGTTTTAAATATACATCAAAATCATGAAAATGTATTACTTACATGCAGATTTATTCAGTGTCAGAGCCCACATTTATGAGCAGTCGGATGTAATATTATAGTTAGCCAAGAAATAATCAAGAAATTATTAATGGCAGTTTCCTTCTATGTCGGACCATGCAGTCTGGCTGCTCTCTGGGCCTCACCTGCAAATTTCCGGGTAGTCGGTTTTCATTTGTCCCTACATGTATGCTACATGCATCAATTTCCCTACTATTTGAAGAAAGGAGCCTGGACCATTATCCTAATGAGTAATTTGGCAACATTAACGCTAGTTAGAGATATTGCTTCAAGTTTACTCCGAGCAGATCACGCCTCACTGCTCACTCTGAGACTGGGAGGCATGACAGTTTAAACAGCAGAGTATATTTAGTTGGAAAATATGAAATATTGCAGGCTTGAAAAATTTAAAGATGTAATCAGCCTCAAATCTGGGCTGAAATCGATGTCTCTCAAACTCAGCGAAAGTTACATATGTTACAACAGGTACAAAATGAAACACATCTGACCACAAAAAACTAAACTTGTTTCTACCATTCACGAGAAAATAGGAGTTGATCTCTAAAAATAAACAGCATGGCATGCTGTTTATTTTTCCACGGCCGTGTCAACAAGCGTATACACGTATGGTGCATTCTACCAACGTATGCTATGCGACATCACCGAACCGTAGGCACGAGCCAGGACGCTATCCCATGGCTGCAGCTGTGCAGCATTCAAATTCGTGAGCGTTGCTACGTCACTCATTTTCTTCTCCGTGTACAACACACACTCAAGGGCGAGACAGAAAACCCGTCGAAGCGGGCAGAGTTACAAATTTCTCTGACAAGATATTCTTGCATTCGTTGTATATGACGATCCCACTGTCATCAAATATAATACATATGATGCTTTGGTAATCTTCCCTGCTGAAAAAACGCACAGGGGAGAGTTTACAAAATCCATCCATTTTGAGGCTGATTACATCTTTAATTTCTTTATTTATATTTTGGAAATAAATTTTATTCTGCATGTACCTGAAGTCCAGTTGCATTACTGTTGTTGAACAATGCATTGCTTCTAAAGTGACTGTAATTTTCAGAAATTTGCTGAACAATTTTTTAAATGATTTAGCTATCCATCCATGGATTGAATAAACAGAACAGTAGGTCAGATATTATCTGCTTACAAACAATCTCCACTCTCCACATATTTCTACCGGGCAATTTCTCTGTTGGAATAAACTGACAGATTTCTATTTATATGCATGCAGATTTCCTCATCTGATCAAGTTTGGGATGAATTTATCATATGAGCTACTAATCATGCTCTTTGGAGAGAAAAATTGGTTCTGCTACTTTGAAGAAGACAAACTTCCAACCATACTGATACAATATAACATGTTATGTATTGGTAATAAATATTCAATGAATGCAATTATAGGAGTGACTCAACCCATCTGAAGAAAATCTGGTTTTATGAGAAGAGATTTGATAAAATCACTTCCTGGTCATGTTGGTGTCCAAAAGATACATGTATTTTAGCCATATCAATTTTGAACAGACTGGAGTATATATAAAAGATATGACAGACATGAGTATGAGGGCTAATTATTCCCTGTATATTGGCCAATTTACTTTCTAACATGTGGACCCAGCTCTGCTTGAGCTACTCTCTCAGGATGAGAAATGCTACTCTCTCTGGCAGGATGAGAAATGAGAGAGAAGGAATTTAGGCCAACAAAAGATTTTTGTTTCTGGTCAACATCTCTGAAAAAGCGATGGGGTGACATGACTGTTTTTAATATTCTGGAACAGATTTAGGACAGTGATGCAAGTTCGATCATATAATTTATACCTCTTGAATATTCATTAGGCAGTTCTGGTATTTCATTGGCCAAATTTAGCCAGTGACAAGTCTATAATTTTCACTCACTGACCCATGATGCAGGTGTTGTATTTTTCAGGTGAAGCACATGAGCCCAGGAGTCACTGATCACTGTTTACAAATGCTGTCTACTGTAGAAGCAAACCTGAATGACTGCAGTAATATAATAATAAATTCTTTATTTTTTTAGGGTTACACAATCAGTCAGAAGACTGTTCTCCCTTGAAGCCCTTTGGATAAACACAAAACTTAAAGTTAGATATTATCACACATATAACTCACATGCACTCACACACACACACATACACATTCATGTACTTCTATATATTTGTAACGAAAGAACTACAGATACTAAACAGTAAAACAGGCAATTTGTGGCACAGTAAGCTAGCATGTTAGGTTCTGCTATTTACAAGATTACGTACATGTTTCTTGAAAGAATTTACAGACTCCGTTTTGCATATATTGTGTGGAAGACTATTCCAGAGTACTGCTCCTGAATAGCTTAAGCTTCTCTTGAAGTACTCAGTTCTGCATTGTGGTATGTATAGATTCTCGGTACAGGTTGATCGTAAGGTTCGGTTAGTAACATCAGATGATTTCTGGAAGAATTTTGAAATAGAGTTTTGATCAGAATTGAAGCTCTTGTAAATTAGAAGTATTTTTTTGCAGTCGCTTTCTGATGCAAGGAAAAAAACTTCCAATTCCACAGCAGTGTTGGGTGGCGAGAATTATGTATTCCCCCAAAATAAAAATTTTGAATAAAAACATTCTTACGACTTGTGACAGAGCCAATACCATGCAACCTGGATCCTTTGCCAGACTTGGTCAAGCAGCCCTGACCTCGACCTGATGATCAAGTCTCCAGGTTTCATGGTATTGACTCCGTCACAAGTAATGGGTGTATAATATGTCATGCCTCAAACCTGAAAAATGCATTATCCAACTCGTCATGTATTCAACATCTGATAGCCTTTTCTTACAGGTAAAATAACATGTAGACAATTCAAGGTTGGCAAATCCTTGACTTGCCTTGGAACAAGGGTGATAACTTTGCAGAAAATTTTGCTAAAAGAACAAAATGTTAACATCAAGGTTCAGAATGACAAGCCCACTGCACAGAAACGAGAGATTTATTCTGTTGGCCTTTATAGTCTACCTGCTTCATTGGCCAGGTCTGTTTATCTTTGCCAGCCATATGGAAGAGAGCAAAATAAACCAGCAGGCCTGGCAAAAGGGGAGAATTGGCAATCAACCATTCTGATATGTTTTTAATGTGACAGCTGTAGAAATTGAGCCCAGGCAACGTGTTAAAGTTTGGGGAGCTGAAATATCTGCATGTCATCAAGTATATCTGCCTCTAATATCAGCACAGACCACTGGTTCTGGCATGAGTGCCTCCAATAGTATAAGGGAATTTATTAGTTTTGCTGCAAAAAAAAAAGTGGGATTTTTAGCTTGGATTCAAAATTCTGCAGAATTGTGGAATTCAACACACGGAATGTGCAAACCACGTGATGATGATGAAAATAAGGCTACAATTACTCAAAGCATCATTCGGCAATGTTTGTCCATTTTAATTAGTCATTAACTAATTGAACCTCTGATTGAAACTTCCCATTTGGTTTCACGTGTATTTCCGTTTTGTTGTCGTATTAAGTACATGTTATGTATATACATGATACCTGATACAATGGAACAGGTTCGAAAGATCTTCTTTTTTTTCTCCCCACGTTAACCATGGTCAGGCCTGTTTCAGGTGAATAAAGGCTGTGCTGTAATATTTTCTCGGGAAACCTCCTGCAAGTTACCATGATTAGAAAATGGATAACCAATGGTCACATGTAACTGGTGCTTCTGGGATAAATACACTGTAACACAAAATATTATGGTAACTGAAAAAGGGTCTTCTAAAACTGAAATTTAGAAACCTTCAGGGGAAGAGGGTTACAACTCATCATTAGGTAAAAAGTCTGTAAAATCTGATCAACTCTTCCCAATTGGACTCGTCGCTGTAGGATTTTACTCAGGATCAATCAAATTTCATTCAGTGCCCCGTCTTGGAAAAATAAAATAGCTTTCTGACCCACGCTTACTATGTCTCTGCACTTGAACTTGTCCACTTGTTGTAGAACTAGTCAATGGCATCTCATTTTTTAAAAATTTCTGGCTGGTTCTATTATTATATAGCATTGTAACTAAAATGAATTGACAAAATTTGATTATCTTAAAACTTTCTACATTAAAAGTTGAGTAATTAAAAAACTAAACCGAACTTATTAGCTATCTGACAGTTTTTAAAAAATTTCAATTGAAAAATAGAGGCTATTGTTTTCATTTCACTTTTTTTTAAATTTTGAATATTTTCTACATGGTAGTAGCAACAGTAATGCAAACTACATAATTCAATTCCTCAGGGCATACGCTTTCATAAAATATATATACATTGTTATTGTTATGTCGAATAATTATTGTTACAGAAGACAAATTATGAAGGGGTTTATAAAACTGCCTCAGGGGGGTTACATATCCTTAAAGTAAAAATATTCTGTCAAAACGCAACTGAAAGTACCATTTTACTAAATTTAGATAGTATGTCTAAACTCGCTACCGTTACAATATTTCAGTGGGACAGCACTATAAAATGGCAGCATTAGATCTGCTCTGTTACAAGTAGATACCCCCGCCCCTCTCCTCCCTTACCCGTCGTGAATCCCATCAGGGGTTTTTCTAGCCGTTTTTTCATCGTGGTTACCACGATGAAAAAAAATATATATTGAGTTTTGCAGAAAATTTCAAATTGAGTTTTGATTAAAAAAATTGAGTTTTGTGATTTTTGCTGTTTGCGCGCGAAAGCGCGCACGAAAAAAAAGAGAGTTTTCCCACAACATACCAGTTGTCAGTTGATAGGTTGTTTCGCATGACCAGCCCGCATCAATATTTTGGAGATAAATAATGCCGCATGTATTTTAATTATCAGTAATTATTGGCCGTAAAAGAAATAAGTAAGCAAATCTAAGTAAAACGAATGAACCGTCACAGCGCGAGTCAGCGCGAAGGCGACTCAAGAGCCGCCATCTTGGTTCACATTCTTGGGGAAAGCCCGGCCTATTTCAAAACGAGGCACAGTCGTTTTCTAATGAGGATTCCCTCGTGTCGAGCCCGTGGCAGTAAAGTTTTAACTCCGGCACTTATGACGGTCGCGTACCAAAGCCATCGTGGTTTTAGTTAATGGATCAGTTGTTTCCTCATCAACCAGTTCATTTAACCATACATTTATCTGATGAAACGCTTTTGGTCGAGCGCTTCACGTCTGCACTCCCGACAGCAACAACAACGACAACACAGACTGTCGACGAATACTCGTAGCTTAAAGGATGACGGACATACAAAATTCGTCGCCCTGGACAGAGAATCCCTATCTTCAGTCAGTGTAAAAGAAATAAAAGAAGATTTCAGTAAGGAGGGACTCCTGACGTTGAAAATTTGGGTAATAAATTCTGCAGTTATCTTTAATATTGGTCACAAGTAAGAGTTTTTTCCATTGATTTCTGTTTACACAATGTGTGTGCATTTGAGGTTTACTGTCTACCATAATTATTTACATAATGTTTCAATTACAGTAAAGCAAACTTAAAATGTCTCTTTAGAGAATAATTATTTCAGAGTGTATAAATCTGTAAAACAGGAATTTTGCCAAGTTATATATTCGATCACAATCTTCTCTGTTAACAGTAAAAAATTTAGCTTCAATAATTAATAATTATAGCATCTAGCATGTATGTTTTAGCATGAGGTCATGCCAAACAACCTATTAACTGACAACAGCCGTATTGTGGTTTGGTGTGGTTGTACCGGAGTGCACAAAACATGCATGTAACAAGTGAACGGCGGACGATTTTAGGCTGAAGTTTATATCTTGATCGACAATGCAGCAGCAGTTCTATATGTTGTTGTTGCCTTAAGAAGACACGTCGTGCTAATATCGCCTTCAATTGTTGGATGATATACGGTACCCTGTCATGGTTTGGGCAAATGAGTTATCTCGTAACACTGAGTTATTTACCAATGTTATTGAAGACTGTGATAGAATTGTAAGTATTTGTTAGTCCTGAAGAAGTGTCTATGTGCTCGTAAACATATGACCAACCTGAGTTCTGTAATTGGTGCGATGAAAAAGTTGAAAAAATTGAGTTTCATCATTTTTTTTGATGAAAAAGGAAAAAATATTGACTTTTGTAGAATTTCTTTGCGCCGTAGGCGCGCAAAAAAATTGAGTTTTTCAAAAAATTTGAAATTGAGTTTATGAATAATTTTGGGCTAGAATAACCCCTGCGTGATATAGCTGAAAAAATGTTGAAAGCGACGTTAAACCCTATCCACTCACTCACTCACTGAAATTTATTAGAACAGCCAAATTTTGTCAGATCAGTAATTTTGTCCCCAAAATAGAGGGCTATTGAATTTTGATAACCAGGGTATCGAAATAATAGGCTGATTACCATATACAACATTTAATCAGCCAGAAATTTACAGACTACAGAGGTTTTTTTAGACAAAATTTTTTCATCTACTCAATTTCAAATATTGTAAAACTCATTTTTTTTGCGCGCCATTGATCTCCCCTCAGACCCCCCCAGTGATGTAACTTTACGCCTGCCCGCATGCCCGGGGCAAGTGAAAATAGCGGGGGGCAAGTAGGGTCTCTGTGTTGCTGGCCCGCCCGGGCATGCAGTAGTTTAATCCCGTTTAGCTTTCTACCAGTTTTGATTGATAAAAGTTAAAACTACCGTATAAAGTCGGACCACGCGAATACTTGTAAGCAGGCTGGCATGGACAATCGGGAACCCACAAATCTTCGTTAGACGTGTCCAGTCAATGCGAGCAATACTGGTACCCGATGGAACGAACTTTCCATTCGCTGCGGGACTAGACCAGCACTCTCCATAGAAACCGAAAGTTAAAATGGCCGCATGGAGCGGTTTTTGAAACAGTACGCGCCGAAAACACCTAAATCGAAGCATAAATCATCTGCTGATCGTAATTCCGAGTACGACAGAGGGAAGAGGAAGAGAACTTTCATAAACTCGTGGGCGACAGATTTTCCGTGGCTGGCGGAGAAGAGTATAAGTGAATTATATTCTGAAAACGATTTGTGTAAAATACGTGACAATTTACAGAGCAAAAAATCGGGCCAAACCGAATCGGACAGTGTATTAGTTTGTACTATTTGCCGAAAATAAGGCTGATTATGCATGGTGATATTTTGTGATTTCTTTTTCCTTTCATCTCCGTGAAACTGAAGATGGATTTGGGAAATTATGTTTATTAATGTGTTGATGCAATAAACACAGTGAGTCTAGTCATGATGAAGTGTGAAAAAGGGACTTGTAAAATAAATGTAATGTTTTGCTGTGATTTCTTCATGATATTGAAGGCAGATTTGGCAATGTTTATGTGTTAACAGTTGGTACATGGTAGGTTGACATTGTGTTCCGAAATAAATAATTTGTTGATTTTAAACTGAATAATTGACTTTACCTGATTTGTTTTGGGTCGAGGGTGGGGGTGGGGGGGGGGAGGTGGGGGCAAGTTGTTTATTGTGGGGGCAAGCAAATCTCTAATTTCACTTGCCCTCAGGGCAACCAGGCAGAAACCTAAAGTTACACCACTGCCCCCTTGATTTTAGCCCTCCGAATTTTGTAGCATGAATTGTAACGACACACCACGGAACCAAGAGTTCGTTTTCCATTGTAAGTGCATTGAATTTATATAATTTATTCTCACCTTCCAATATGCCATTTTGTGTCAGTACTTCCAAACTGACTTCATTACGGCAGAAAAACAAGCCACAGAAGGGGCAAAACTGCGTTAACTTCGCGGCAGAAATAAATCATGATGAACTATTTTAACAGAAATTCCTCCCAAGCATTCGTGTGCTACAATAATTTATTCGTTAGTTTGGAAGTCTTTAACGATAAATTCTCAATTTACCGTAACAAGGGCAGAGGTTGCATGTTGCCGGTTTTCCACCACAAAACACAGGCACTTCGCGTCGACGTGAGGCAGGTATTATACGGGTTCAAATAGAGTTCCAACAGATCAAAGAAGTTGAAAAATTTTCAGCGTACGACAAATATGTTTCATTTGTGTTCGTGTTGAGATTTTCTCGCTTACTTTGGTAAAGCGGAACGTGTTGAGATAAAAAAACTAGGCCCATGGGCTTATACAGGGATCTATTATTCTGGGCATTTTATTCAAATACATCAACCTGCTGACTTGGCTGTATTGCACTGGCGAGTACACGCTGATCTTGAATCTTGGAGGTGGCCCAATTTCGGCCAAGACTCTGGTTGCACGGCGCTGCAATATGATATTTTTTCATAAATTTAAGGGTCCACTGCATGCATTACAATGTTGTTGTTGTAGACACGGGTTAGTGTCATGCTAAAAAAGATCCAGTATCTCGGAAATAAATCACAGGAACGTCAAACTTAACACTTAATTTGGGTTGCCCTGGTGCAATTAACCGGTCAATATTTAAATAATACATGCAGGAAATAAGCAATCAGAGATTGCTTAATTGTATGCCCCCCCATTCCGCTTTAGTCCAACACTGCCCCGCCATTGTTCTGTTCTGTATTAACCGAGATCCAACGTGGACAAATAACCAAGGGCCATAACTCTTGAAAATATAACCGAAATGCAGAGAAACTTCACGCTGCATAACTATTGGGTAATGATCATGCAAATTTCATAAACGTCCATATAATATTAACCGAGATCCAGCCCGAAGAAGTCCCAATTAACTCATTCGGTACCAATGACGCCAAAAAGGCGACAAAATAATTCCCTGTCTCAACCCCGTTGACGACTTTTGGCGTAATTTCTTAGAGCCTCCCTAACCCCAATGACGCCAAAAGGCGACATCGCTGCTTCGCCGTCAAATAAAACCCCACTCTGTCTGCAATGTAGCATTTTACGCGAGCACCTCGAGTGAAACTTGCCCAAATGTATATATTTTTGAAAAGCCTAAACCTTCAACATTCGGATTATCAAAGAATGTTTACATTTTGACAAGCAAATAAAACAAGATCGAGAGTGAAACGAACAAATAATGGGGGAAATGTGGAACTACAAAATTTTCACAATTTTACCGTGTCCGTAAATGTTGCTGCAGAATGTAAATTCACTTGGTAATCCCGTTCAAATCTCTCTATTGCTGAAGTATAATGTGTCCAAGAGACCATCTAATCATTCCATCAAGATGAAATCCATCAGATCCACTCCGTAAACTTTATTTCACCATTTTCCCAACACATGTGTCGGTAAATATTGGCCATTTTCATCTCCCGCCATGCTTGGAACGAACTGTACTGGTCGAATTGATCAATCGCGTGCCTTCGTTTTAGTCACGTGCCTAAAACAACCAACCGAAGCGCTGAAGTGTCGACGTGGTTCATTGGCGCATTCGACAGATTCGTCGGATGCATCATATTTATATCCAATCGTAGCTTCCGTAATATTAGCCATCCATTCTAACTATGACGAGATTGGGAAAGCCTAGGGAATCACCTTTCCAACGTGACCTAGATCATGAAAAACAACCGCTGGAAAGCGGAGATGCACGCCTTCAAATATGACCGGAAAAAACCCCTCAAACTCTTCGCAATTTAGCGAAGTCTCTCATCTGAAGCTGCGTTTATTCTGACAAATGTCCACGAATAAATGAGTATTCATCGGATATTTCTGGGCATTGTAATCAAAGAAATATCTGCTCACAATCTTCGGAAATTACGTAGGTTTGTGGGTTTTTTTTTTATTTTACGTGGTTGTTGTTGTTCATCGAAAAATCCGGCGATTGTCATTGGCAGTATCATTTTGCAAATTACGAACATTTCGGTGAGTTTACTGATTTTTATTTGGAATAAAACTGCATTTCTTGAGGAAAATAATACACACACATTGTTTTTGTTGAAATATATTATTTAACAAGCGTTCTGAGAACCCCAACATCTCGCCTTGCGGGGTCATCCGCCAAAGGTGCAGCAGTATTGAAAGCATACATGTAGAGCAAACAATAAGGTCTGGAATAAGTGATGCGGTACAGACAATAATGTCTGGAATAGATTATCTGGTACAGACAATAACATCAGTCCCATGTGGGATTACTGGCAAAAGTTAATCCCATGTAGGATGGATAGGTCAGTGCAGTCGGATTACTGGTACGGCATTCCAGTGTGAGATTACTGCTGGGTGGACCAGTCCCATGTTATTACTGATGGATAGTCCTCTGTGGGATTACTGCTGGATAGTCCAGTCCCAAGTGGGATTACTACCATCACCATCATGGTATGGATGGTAGTGATGGTATGGATGGTAGTGATGGTATGGATGGTATTGATGGTAGTGATGGTATGGATGGTAGTGATGGTATGGATGGTAGTGATGGTAGGAATGGTAGTGATGGTATGGATGGTAGTGATGGTATGGATAGTAGTGATGGTATGGATGGTATGGATGGTAGTGATGGTATGGATGGTAGTGATGGAATGGATGGTATGGATGGTAGTGATGGTATGGATGGTAGTGATGGTATGGATGGTAGTGATGGTATGGATGGTATGGATGGTAGTGATGGTATGGATGGTAGTGATGTTATGGATAGTACTGATGGTATGGATAGTAGTGATGGTATGGATAGTAGTGATGGTATGGATGGTAGTGATGGAATGGATGGTAGTGATGGTAGGAATGGTAGTTATGGTATGGATGGTAGTGATGGTATGGATGGTAGTGATGGTATGGATTGTAGTGATGGTATGGATGGTAGGATGGTATGGATGGTAGTGATGGTATGGATGGTAGTGATGGTATGGATGGTAGTGATGGTATGGATGGTAGTGATGGGATGGATGGTAGTGATGCTAGGAATGGTAGTGATGGTATGGATAGTAGTGATGGTAGTGATGGTATGGATGGTAGTGATGGAATGGATGGTAGTGATGGTAGGAATGGTAGTGATGGTATGGATGGTAGTGATGGTATGGATAGTAGTGATGGTAGGAATGGTATGGATAGTAGTGATGGTAGAAATGGTATGGATGGTAGTGATGGTATGGATGGTAGTGATGGTATGGATGGTAGTGATGGTATAGATGGTAGTGATGGTATGGATGGTAGTGATGGTATGGATGGTAGTGATGGCATGGATGGTAGTGATGGTAGGAATGGTAGTGATGGTAGTGATGGTATGGATGGTAGTGATGGTATGGATGGTAGTGATGGTAGGAATGGTAGCTATGGTATGGATGGTAGTGATGGCATGGATGGTAGTGATGGTATGGATGGTAGTGATGGTAGGAATGGTATGGATGATAGGAATGGTAGTGATGGTATGGGTGGTAGTGAAGGTAGGAATGGTATGGATGGTAGTGATCGTATGGATGGTAGTGATGGTAGGAATGGTAGTGATGGTATGGATGGTAGTGATGGTATGGATGGTAGTGATGGTAGGAATGGTAGTTATGGTATGGATGGTAGTGATGGCATGGATGGTAGTGATGGTAATGATGGTAGTAATGGTATGGATGGTAGTGATGGTAGGAATGGTATGGATGATAGGAATGGTAGTAATGGTATGGATTGTAGTGATGGTATGGATGGTAGTGAAGGTAGGAATGGTATGGATGGTAGTGATGGTATGGATGGTAGTGATGGTAGGAATGGTAGTGATGGTATGGATAGTAGTGATGGTATGGATGGTAGTGATGGTAGGAATGGTAGTTATGGTATGGATGGTAGTGATGGTATGGATGGTAGTGATGGTATGGATGGTAGGATGGCATAGATGGTAGTGATGGTATGGATGGTAGTGATGGTAGTGATGGTGTGGATGGTAGTGATGGTATGGATGGTAGTGATGGTAGGAATGGTAGCGATGCTATGGATGGTAGTGATGGTATGGATGGTAGTGATGGTAGGAATGGTAGTTATGGTAGGAATGGTAGTGATGGTAGTGATGGTATGGATGGTAGTGATGGTATGGATGGTAGTGATGGTAGGAATGGTATGGATGGTAGTGATGGTATGGATGGTAGTGATGGTATGGATGGTAGTGATGGTAGGAATGGTATGGATGGTAGTGATGGTATGGATGGTAGGAATGGTAGTCATGGTATGGATGGTAGTGATGGTACGGATGGTAGTGATGGTAGGAATGGTATGGATGGTATGGATGGTAGTGATGGTATGGATGGTAAGAATGGTATGAATGGTAGTGATGGTATGGATGGTATGGATAGTAGTGATGGTATGGATGGTAGTGATGGTATGGATGGTAGGAATGGTATGAATGGTAGTGATGGTATGGATGGTAGTGATGGTATGGATGGTATGGATAGTAGTGATGGTATGGATGGTAGTGATGGTATGGATGGGAGTGATGGTATGGATGGTAGTGATGGTATGGATGGTAGTGATGGTAGGAATGGTAGCGATGGTATGGATGGTAGTGATGGTATGGATGGTAGTGATGGTAGTGATGGTATGGATGGTAGTGATGGTAGTGATGGTAGAAATGGTAGTGATGGTATGGATGGTAGGAATGGTAATGATGGTATGGATGGTAGTGATGGCATGGATGGTAGTGATGGTATGGATGGTAGTGATGGTAGCGATGGTATGGATGGTAGTGATGGTATGGATGGTAGTGATGGTAGGAATGGTAGTGATGGTATGGATGGTAGTGATGGTATGGATGGTAGTGATGGTAGGAATCGTATGGATGGTAGTGATGGTATGGATGGTAGTAATGGTAGGAATGGTAGTGATGGTATGGATGGTAGTGATGGTATGGATGGTATGGATGGTAGTGATGGTAGGAATGGTATGGATGGTAGTGATGGTATGGATGGTAGTGATGGTATGGATGGTAGTGATGGTAGGAATGGTATGGATGGTAGTGATGGTATGGATGGTAGGAATGGTAGTGATGGTATGGATGGTAGTGATGGTATGGATGGTATCACAGGTACATCTTTTAATCATAAGAAACATGTGTACCAAGTTTCATAATCATTCAATGACAGCTGACAACTGCAGCAAACTGTGGTGTACAGATGTACATGTGCACTTCGGCTAAACGCAAAACTCAATCAGTTGCCATAATTTGGAGAAAAATTAATATTTCATCTCAAAAATAGCACAAATAAATCCTCCAATCATAAGAAACATTTGTACCAAGTTTCGTAATCATCCAATGAGAGCTGACAACTGCAGCAAACTTATCATGTACATGTATATGTATACATGTAGAGGCATACATGTACAATTTACCTAAACAGAAAACTCTTCATTTGCCATAATTTGGAGAAAAATTAATATTTCTTGTCAAAAATAGCACAGGTACATCCTCTAATCATAAGAAACATGTGTACCAAGTTTCATAATCATCCAATGACAGCTGACAACTGGAGCAAAGTTACCATGTAGATGTATATGTATACATGTAGAGGCCTGTATGTACAATTTACCTAAACAGAAAACTCTTCATTTGCCATAATTTTGAGAAAAATTAATATTTCTTCTCAAAAATAGCACAGGTACATCCTCTTATCATAAGAAACATGTGTACCAAGTTTCATAATCATCCAATGACAGCTGACAACTGGAGCAAACTTACCATGGACATGTATATGTACAATTTACCTAAACAGAAAACTCTTCATTTACCATAATTTGGAGAAAAATTAATATTTCTTGTCAAAAATAGCACAGGTACATCCTCTAATCATAAGAAACATGTGTACCAAGTTTCATAATCATCCAATGACAGCTGACAACTGGAGCAAAGTTACCATGTAGATGTATATGTATACATGCAGAGGCCTACATGTACAATTTACCTAAACAGAAAACTCTTCATTTGCCATAATTTTGAGAAAAATTAATATTTCTTCTCAAAAATAGCACAGGTACATCCTCTTATCATAAGAAACATGTATACCAAGTTTCATAATCATCCAATGACAGCTGACAACTGCAAGAAACTTTCCCAGTACAGATGTACATGTGCACTTCAGCTAAACGCAAAACTCATTCATAGGGATTTTAACATTAGAGTACCCCAGGGGTAGTACCCCCAGGTGGCATACCCACCCCCCATATTTTTTATATTTTTTTTATATTTTTTCTAATTATTCTAGATTTTTTTGTAACTTGCTAAACCAAAAACCCATTCATTTCCAGGCAGGGGACACCGACACCGACACAGACACCGACACCGACGACGACATCCTCTTTCCCCCTCTCACAATATCTCCCCTTTACTTCGTAAGGCGAGATAAAAAGGACATGAAGCAATAAGTTTCAGAATGTCTGGGGTCTGAAATGCAGACAAAAACACATGAACGCCTTCTGTTTTGGAGATAATTATTCAACTTTACTGACTGCCCTGAGCTGGAAGCAGTGGGGCTCAGGCCAAGAAATCTATCTGGGGCTGACAGCTAGAATAAGCTGCAGTACTGAATGAGTTAACAAAGATTTCAAGAACAAAAGGGCCATAACTCTTGAAAATATACGCGAAACACGGAGAAACTTCATGCTGCACAACTACAAAGCACTGGTCACATATCATGCAAACTTCATAATTGTTCATACAATATTAACCAAGATCCAGCTCGGAGCAAGTCCCAATTCACGGAGATTTCGGGAATAAAGGGCCATAGCTCTTAAAAATATAAGGGAAACGCGGAGAAACTGTACGCTGCACAACTATGGGGCACTGACCACATAAATTTCATACTTGTCCATAAAATATTAACCAAGATCCAGCCTGTACAAGTTCCATTCATGGAGATTTCAGGATCGAAGGGCCATAACCCTTAAAAAAACGAAACTCGGAAAAACTTTACGCTGCACAACTACGAGGCACTGGCCACATTTCATGCAAGTTTCAATCCCGTCGATCAAATATTAACCAAGATATTGTGCGGAAGAGAAATTCGTCTGGACAGACGTACGGACAGAAGGACAAAGCGATCGCTATGCCCCCCTCTAATTAGAGAGGGGGGGGGGGCATAAAAATGTTAAACATTTGTGAAGAGCTTTTTTCTCTGATTTCAAAACCTTTGAAAAATTTTCAAACAGATCGAAATTGACAAAGTTCACACCTGGTTGGCATCAATATTGCATCTACTAATACCCCATTACATGTTTGCGAAGTTTGAGCTTGATGTGATTTACTATTTTCAATTGTGAAAAGTGATACATTTTCTTACAAAAACAACAATGTCACACTACAATTCTAACCGATAGTCTGTGGGCTTATGTAAAAAAAGCAAAATTTTGGGTAGATTCTTGGCACCAATGTTTAAGCACACCTAGAAACATCACTGATTAAGAAAAAAATAGGTGCCAGTTTTTGCATTAACATTTAGGGCCTCCATTTTGATGAAGTCACCAATGACGTCACAGATGACGTGAACATCCCTCAAATTGGGGTCTACACCCCAAGAGCTACAAAATGACACCTCACACGACGCATTCGGACCAAGGATGGTCCCTCTCTACACCAAATACCTTCCCTCACTGCCCCAAAATGGCCACTTTACTTACTACAACCAACTGCGCATGCGCAGATTGACGCGACTTGCATTTGAAAACACACCATTCTGACTCTAACCCACACAAGCTTCACTTTGACACCTTCCACGACCCATTCGGACCCATAGCGGTCATCTCTACCCCAAACACACACTCACATACCCCCCCAAAATGCCTGCTTTCTATACTACGGCCAGACTGCGCATGCGCAGAATGACCATATTTCTACCCCACATCCACGCCACCAGATGCTCCATTACATAGGCTTCACATGGATACCTCACACGACCCATTCGAACCGTGAATAGCCCATCTCTAACCCAAACACACCCACACACACCCCCAAAAATGCCTGCTTTCTATACTACGGCCAGGCTGCGCATGCGCCGATTATTGACAACGTACGAATTATTAGTGTAGTCAAGTGCTCCTGCATGAGAGCTTCAAAATAAGACCTCATACGACACCATTGGACCACCAGGGACTCACTTAGACTCCAACACGTCCACCCAGTATGGATTTATACATACATTGGGCTTATACCCCAGTATATGGGTCTATATGGGGCTATAGACAGACCTCAAACTTTTTCAAAAATTTCACCGTTTCGTGCCGGGACACTTCCTATCATGTTTGTCTTGACGAGACAAAACAAATCAAAACAACCATACCGCAAATGTCTAGAAGTACGTTTCCCAGTGGGACAAACATTGGTCCTATACCCCTAGTATGGGACTATATGGGTCTATATGGGGCTACGTAAACAAATCCTGAAATCTGGTGACCATCTTGGATTTTTGCTAATTTAGAGTATTTATAGTGTTCTTATTTTGTTTCCAATGAATGGTTGGCCCTTTATAAGAGTTTAGATAAAATGAAACAAATATTGGATGACATTTGAATGAATAATTGGCAATTATGTTTAAAAAATGATTTTCGATGATGGCCATTTTGAAATTCAAAATGGAGGTCCCAAATGTTAATGCAAAAACTGGCACCCATTCTTTTCTTAATCAGCGAACTTTCTAGATGTGTTTAGACATGAGTGCCAAGAATCTACCCGAAAAAATGACAAATCTGGAAAATATTACGTAAGCCCATAGACTACGACCCTTAAGGACGTAGATCACGATCTTTTCTAAACTATCACCTTCAGTAATAACTTGTCAGGCTATGACAAGCTGGCACGGGACATGGACCTTTTTGGTCGAATTTTTAGGTTGATAACCCGTGTCATTTACATGTATTAGGAATATGATTTTGAAAATGGCAATATCTCTGATGAGCCATGTATCCCACAGTGGCCATGATGCTTTTGTGTAAAGTTCATTTACATATTTTTGAGGTGTTGACAGTGAAGTCGGTGAGACCAAATAAGTTGACAACAAGAATGAATGGATTGAAAATAATTTTTAAACGGAAACTGGACAAGGTCTTTTTGGCCTGATGTCGAAGGGGGGAGGGGGGATTGGGGGTGGAGATGGGAAATGTCCCTGGAGGTTCATCTCTACCGTAAGGCATTTATAAGGTAGCCTTTTGTTGGAAGTGAATACGGATTTATTCATGAGAATACCACATGCATAATCTCCTGTCCATGGAGACCTTTGCTATCCACCCATTGAATCTGAAAGGCTCAATTTTTTTTTCATAGTAGGCTCCAATCCTACTCACTTTGGAGTGGGTGGTTGGGTGGGTTCAAGTTCCTGTTGCTTCAATGTATTTTGCTGAGAAGCAACAGGAACTTGATAATGTGATGTCTAGCACTATAATATCACTTGTCTTTATTGCACCATGTAAGCGTCCTGTCTGTGTCTTGTGCGCTGTCCTCGATGTTTTATAGGGTGGATGGAGGGTGTCTGGTTCCATACTGCTTCAAAGATTTCTTCTTTGAAGTAACAGGAACACAACTGGGCTGGGTGGTGCTTAGTTGCTTCATCGTGATATAGCTGAAATATTGTTGAAAGCGACGTTAAATTCTATTCATTCACTCACTCACTTTGGAACAGCTATACACATAAATGATTAGAATTGTCGTGGCAGATATCGATGCTTTATTTTTATCCTATTTTGAGGTGTCTAGCCAACTTTTGTATGAAATTCAGCCTGTTTTGAAGAACTCCATAAATGACTGTCATTGCCCCATAAGCACATGGAAATAATTATGATCTACTCTCTTAATTAAAAAAAAATCATAATAATTAAATAATTATGCCGGGCTCCAATCCCAGAAGATTATTCAAGATGCCAATATGTGTCATGGTTGTTGTTGCAATATTCCATTTCTGGTTTTATTCGTCAAAGTTCACCATATGCTTTGCTAATCTTTGGCGTTTGCATTAATTTTCAAGTCCATTGTGTTCCCTGGAGTATAGGCGCAACCAAGTCAAACGGTCAATTCTGCAGACAAATGGTAAGCGCAACGTCCATGTTAACTGCCCGTGTAAGCAAGGCACAATTCTCTTTGGATTAAAATACTGACTGGAAAGGTTGAATCGTTGAACTTGTTCTGGTTTCGTTTTCGATATGTCCGCATAGAATTGGAGATGTTGCCAGACATGTACAGTCGATCTCATCAAATCGCGTCACTGAAGCATGTGTCAGTGAAGTTTGTTTTATTTATCCATCAGTTTTGCCTTTCAAGTGAATCACGCACAAATCAAGTGTTGAAAATTGGGATCTTCATGACCCAGAGCGAGATCGAACGAGAGTGAAACGAGATACACACGTGGACAAAATGATAGGAAAAGTGCACGCACTCGCCCCGGCAGCACTGGCCAGTCTACGATATAACGCGCCCGGCTCACATTCCCACGTGTATTGCTGAATTAACGATGGGCAGTCGTGCACGTGTTAAGCCAACCTGCTCACTGGGCTGATACGCACGCGCAAGTTCTTCAAACCACTGTTGGCAGTTTGGCGTTCAATTTGAACCACGTTCACATGTCCCTTGAAACACAAACCTTACACCCGAGACACTTCCACGAATGTTACAGACACTTCAGCAAGTAGGCGCCTAGTTATGAGGTTGGGTTTGGATTTTTTACCAGTAACCGGTGCGAGGAGAGTGCTGCATACATGTACGAGACCATCAACCAACCACCATGCCCAGGGGTTATTTTAGACACTTTTCCTTTATATAACTCAATTTCAAAAAGATGAAAAACTCAATTTTTCGGGTTTTTCATCGCATGCAGTCTGGAAACTCAATTTTTTTTATCTTTTTAGTAGGACACTTACAATAAATAAATTCGCGACAATTTTTCATCGTGAATGAACATGTCAGTAATGTTATGAAGCTCATCAAGCAAAGTTGCGTGTCATACATAGCTGCATACAAGTTTGTTTGCTATCCAACTGTGATTGGCCGATTATATTTTGGCTAAAGATGTTAAGTAGAAATACTTCCCTCAGAGATAGCTTCATTTAATTAAAAAATGAGCCAGGGATTCATACACGTCAGTTCTACGTACCGAATTTCGGTTCGTAGATTGAGTTTTAAAACTCAATTTTTCAGTTCAAAACTCAATTTTTTTGAGTAAAAAATCAAAAGTTTTCACCAAAATATTTATACTCAATTTGTGTGTTGGAAACTGAATTTTCAAGCTTCGGAAACTGAATTTTCAAGCTTCGTAAATTCGAAATTTCAATACCCGGTTGTCGGGAAATCATCCCATGGTCGCGAAAGCACATGTGAATCTGTCGGCAGCAACAACAACGTCAAGTGCAAACTCCGTCAGCTGCTCTGAATTTACCTCGGATGACTTAGTCTGTTAACGGGGTATATTCATCCGAGACTAGTTTATCCGACGTAATGTTAGTTACATCGACGTATATTTCCGTGGAAGAATCCCGAATACTTATGAACCGTAATTTCACTGAACAATCGACGAGTCGCCATTTTTTTTTTGGTTTCGTTTTCCCTTTTCGTTCTTGTTCCTTCCAACGCAGGGAGATACAAACGATACTGAATAAACACACGTTGTTTTCGTAGAATGCCAATCGTAAGTATTTCTTTGTATAATCTGTGTGGTCTGTCTTGAGAAAATAGTAATACTGTATCATTTTCACTTTGGTTTGATTATAACGAAAATTGACACAACCCTACAGCGTGCGGTTTGAAAACATGACAAGGGAGTGAACTCTTCCTAGCGAGAGAGCAAGCAAGCGTTTTGACGCGTTTCGTTGTTGTTTTTTCCCTCCTTTTTTTTGTTAACCATATTCTATCAAAATAATATCATCCTCAAGACTCCTATTATTTGTGTAACCCAATACAATCATCGTGTATATAAATAAAATATATAGGCCTACAATCATCGTTTTATAAACCAGTGTGATTTTCGGTGGTCATTTGTAATTGAATAATATCACAATAACTGGAACTTCACTTATGTCATCACAATATTTTTATATTTATTAATTCACTGCTTTTGTTAAATGTTTCCATAATTAAAATTATTTTTCTGTTAATGTTAAATTTTGGATAATGGTTTCTTCAAATTTAATTTTAGATCTAAATTAATAGATAAATGGGGTTTTTATGATATCAATATATTTTCTTTATAATTACCACCTAACAAGTTGGGCCATATTTGTATACTGAAATTGGATGTGTGTTTGTGTATTATTCAGACAGTCCTGTGTGGAAGTTGGAAAAAGGAATTAAAAGTTCTGTTATGTACTGTTGATTGATTGAGATATAACAGCTTTCAGAGAGGGAAATAGTTGACACTCGTCACTGCATGTATATGAGAACTACATGTACATGTATATATAAATGAAAACCAGAACCGGCAGCATTACAAAGTTTTACCTGATTACCTGAAGTATTACTCGTAAACAACTTGAATAAATCTAACATAATTTGTACATCTATCCTGCCGGATACCTGAAAACATAATGATGGAAACGAGTAAACGCAATCAACGACACAAAATGGTTTTAATTACACAAAAGGTTAAAAAATACCTGAATTGGTAACAGTGGACAAGGTTCACAGAAGGTAACATTTACCCTGGTTTGTAAAAAAATTATATACTCAACATTGGGGGGAAAATGACCCTGGTTTGTAAAAAATTTATATACTCAATTTGAGGGATAAAAAATGCCGATAAATTTTATTTTAACTCAATTTGAGTGAAAAAAAACTCAATTTTCCAGATTTCGGTTCGTAAAATTTGGACTTCTATGAATCCCTGTGAGCGCGAATAAAACAAGAGAGTTTTAAAATCCAAGTTATCTCGGGAAGTTCTACTTGGTCGATTATTTTGGGAGTACTTTAGCTCTGGATTGTGATAGGTCAAAAGTGAAAATATTTTCCCTACAAATAGCTTACTTTAGTTTAAAAAATCTATACTTATAGTCAAGAAATAAAAATTGTCCCTTGTCCATTTCCATGAGTTAACCAATCCTTGACAAAGTTGGTGGTTGAGTATTGTAAGTGGCTGGGTATTTGTAAGTGACAGGAAAGAAATGAAGAAATAAATGGCAATAAAAATGTTAATAAGAGACGTAAAAAATAAAACAATGGTGGTTGTGAAGTTTTGTGGATTTCACGAAAAAAATCCAATGCTGCTTGGTAAACGCAGATAAATGGCCAAAAATTGCAAATTAAACTCAATATGCACCCTATTTTGTAGTATGTGGTGTGGGACTTGTTTACAAAACATACTGGGGTTTCAGAAATTTCCATCGGGCAGAAACAAAATTATTCATAAAAACGTATATTTTGTATGTTATAGCATATGCCCCCGCATGTAGATCCCCAGTTGCGCAGGAGAGAGTGTGGATCTTTTGTTTTTACACCAATCTGCATTGCTCACTTTGTGTATTTATTCCCAAATGGTACATCAGCTGTATTTTGGGGAATGTCTGTTTTGTTCGTTTCTTGTTTCTGGGGAAACGTCTTTCAACGTCACACGCATCCAAGTGAAATGTTGACTGAGAGAGAAAATGCTTGCCCGTTGTCTTGGTTCCGAACTTCACCGAAAAACCCGGAGATTGACGGACAGCGTGTCTCGGAGACCAGACTCATAAGCCACAGCAGTATGACAGCAGTGGTTCCCGAGTGGACTAAAAAGAGGGGACGTAACTTTGAAATATCAAAATGGCGGACTAGTTCGATCGTCGAAAACATCGCCGAACAAATTGCTTTGAAATGAGAAACGTTCAGGACAATGTCTTTATCGGACCTATACGACTGAAATGAGAACAGTTCAAGACCAGACGTCCTTATCGGAGCTATATGATTGAATAATAAAGGTACACACGTTATCTGTCTGCACATCAGTTACAAATCCTGAGTGCTTATCTCGACTCGAGTGGCGTGGCTGGTCACACGTTTTTTTTCTTTCTCGCGGGGGTTTTGGGGGAGGGGGACGGGATAACAGACGACGAAACTCAGTTTAGATTTCTCAGAAACTCAATTTATTTCGTAGAAACTCAATTTTTCGCGCGCCTTCGGCGCGTAAATTCTCAAAATTTTAGAAAACTCAATTTTCGGCAATAAAACTCAATTTACAAAATTTTGCAAAAACTCAATTTGTAATTGTTTTTCATCGTGGTTACCACGATGAAAAAAGTGTCTAGAAAAACCCCTGCATGCCATGCTAGGGTCGAGCCCCCGGAAATTGTCTTCCTGCCATCCCATAATAGCAGTGCTCAAAATGGTATTCGTTTCGACACCTTTGACAAAGTTTACTGATGAGAAAAACCACGATTTTCACGTACGTAGACTATTCCAAGTCTTCTCCAAGAATTTAAGGTAAATTTTACACAAAACAACTCTGTAGAAATAACGAACAGCGGCTATAGTCTCCACTACCCACGTGAAATTGCTACAGGGATAGATGTATAATACGCCCGACAAATATATTTTTAAGTATGGCCTCATACGCGCATTAATCTGCCAAACGTATGATATGATCATAAATAACACAAAACATCAAAATAAAGCTCAAAACAAGCCATCGACACAATTTAAACTAGAGGTTCCGCTTTGACCCTTGAGTTGCCGCTCCGGCATGAAGCCTATGCTGGTTGTTTTTTTGGGCAAAAACATACGTCTCCCCCAACCTCCCACCTTGCCTTGAATGGGCACATAATTTAAGGGAAAGTGCTATAAAATGAATGTAGCAATAAGTATCTTAAACAAAGCTGCGTATCTAAAAATATTAATTACAAAGAAGCGATTTTCATTGTATATACATGTACAAGTAGATGAACGGTTGGACGGACATCGGACACGGATGAATGCATGCACACATACACTAAAACCTGATCAAATGCGGGGGCTATCCCAATGAAGCTTCCATCCAAGTTTGGTGAAATTCCATCCAATAGTTCTCAAGGTATCTTGCAGACAAAGCCTGTATATACATGTACAAGCAGATGGACGGACGGACGGACACCGGACGAATGCAGGCACACACACCAAAACCTAGTCAAATGAGGGGGCTATCCTAATGAAGCTTCCATCCAAGTTTGGTGAAATTCTGTTCAGTAGTTCTCCAGATATCTTGCAGACAAGCCCTGTATATACATGTACAAGTAGACGGACGGACGGACACCGGACATGGATGAATGCACGCACACACACCAAAACCTAATCAAATGAGGGGGCTATCCCACTATAGCTTCTATCCAAGGGGAGTGAGATTCCGTCCAGTAGTTCTCAAGATATCTTGCAGACAAGGCCTGTACATACATGTACAAGTAGATGGATGGACAGACGGACACCGGACACGGATGAATGCACGCACATACACCAAAACCTAATCAAATGAGGGGGCTATCCCAATGAAGCTTCCATCCAAGTTTGGTGAAATTCTGTCCAGTAGTTCTCCAGATATCTTGCAGACAAGCCCTGTATATACATGTACAAGTAGATGGACGGACGGACAGACACCGGACATGGACGAATGCACGCACACACACCAAAACATAATCAAATGAGGGGGGCTATCCCACTGAAGCTTCCATCCAAGTGTGGTGAAATTCCGTTCAGTAGTTCTCAAGATATCTTGCAGACAAGGCCTGTATATACATGTACAAGTAGATGGACGGACGGACGGACACCGGACACGGATGAACGCATGCACACAAACCAAAACCTAGTCAAATGAGGGGGCTATCCCAATGAAGCTTTCATCCAAGTTTGGTGAAATTCCATCTAGTAGTTCTCCAGATATCTTGCAAACAAGCCCTGTATATACATGTATAAGTAGATGGACGGACGGACGGACACCGGACACGGATGAATGAACCCACATACACCAAAACCTAATCAAATGAGGGGGCTATCCCAATGAAGCTTCCATCCAAGTTTGGTGAAATTCCATCCAGTAGTTCTCCAGATATCTTGCAGACAAGCCCTGTATATACATGTACAAGTAGATGGACGGACGGACGGACACCGGACATGGATGAATGCACGCACACACACCAAAATCTAATCAAATGAGGGGGCTATCCCACTAAAGCTTCCATCGAAGTGGGGTGAAATTCCGTCCAGTAGTTCTCAAGATATCTTGCAGACAAGGCCTGTATATACATGTACAAGTAGATGGACGGACGGACGGACACCGGACACGGATGAATGCACGCACATACACCAAAACCTAATCAAATGAGGGGGCTATCCCAATGAAGCTTCCATCCAAGTTTGGTGAAATTCCATCCAGTAGTTCTCAAGATATCTTGCAGACAAGGCAAGGGGACGGACAGACATCCATCCAGACATCCAGACTGACAGACAGACAGACAGACAGCACAAACACTAAATGTCTCCCCCCAACATAGTTGGGGGAGACATAATTAGTACTTGGGCCATTTGGTTGAAAAAAACTTGAAAGAAACTTGAACGAATTGATTACATTCTTCAGCGGATGTTGGACAGGGGAGTACTTCGGACGACCCTACTGGGCAGCCTAAGCCAAATTCAAGAAGACTTTATGAGGGATCTCTGCATAGATCCCGATCCCTAACGGGATCTGCATCTGCATAGATCCCTAAAAATGGCGCTGAAATCATTGTCGGGAACCCTTCATCGAAAAACTAGCAGTTCATTGCCACAGATATCTGGCAGTACTCGACAGCGAATGTTGTCATATGATGGGAGACAATTCTGTTAAAAAAAATGTTACGACAGTCAACGAACAGAAAAATAATCTCTGCAAGAGCTTCCCGAGTGTGTTTCATTTTCACTGGATATCCCATTGACGAGACGCGGTGTCTGCAGCTAAAACAAACATACGGGGCCATCCTTAAAAATATGTTTGTTGGCTGTAACCCGACCCTTCCTCAGGAAGTTGGGTCGGTAGGTAGGTAATTTTTTTTTTTTTTTTTAGATCAGGTTTTCCTTTTGGGGAGGCTGAAAGAGGTTAGTGTGATTTAGTTCAGATACTAAGCAGGTCATTTGAAATATTCTTTTTGTCTGGCAGCAAAATTATTTCAGTATAGAAAACTAGTTATCTTCAAGGTATAAAGCAAGATATTCTTAAATTCAGGCTTGTGTACCTGTTTTATTTCTTAGAAGACATCGACATCCTTGAACACATTCTTGACAATGACTTGACAATGACTAGTGACTAGCTGGTCAAAAAAAAAAATATATATATACCACTACCAGACAAACTTTTGCCAAAATTGTGACAGGAAAGAAAAAAATCCTCTCAGTGTTATACAGAAGGTTGTTCATTATACCATTTGGAGTTGAGAAAATTACCTCAAATTAATCATTAACATCATTACTGCCCTTCCTCGTCGCAAATTTATGGTGTGCTTTTATTGAATACTTACATGTAGGTACTTCCTTTATTCAGATTAGAAATACATCGTAATTTAATTTACTGACAACAATGAGGCAAATACTAAGTTTCTAACCTGTGTCTTTTCGTGGAATTTAGTCCGAGGTGGAGTTCTGACAAGCGTATTTGATGCCGACATCGGAACGTCAAAATTAAGCTGACGGCACCATCTAATTTGTCAAGACCGCTGAAGCCACCGACACTATATCCATGGCTTCATCGACATAGAGGGTTATAAAGTTTCCGTTAAACCACAAAGCAGTATAGATTTTCTGCATTTAGGCACACTGAAGTCTTCTCGGATAAAAGTAGAAATCCAAACATCGTTGTTGTTGTAACATCGTCAGTCTCAGAATCTGTCGGTGTACGGACCCACGTGGTGCATGGTGACAGTCCTAAACATGTCTACGTTCCAAGTCGATTCGCGACAGAGCTCTTTATGGCAGGTTTTAATAACCAACCGTTTTGAAATATTTTTCCCATCCTGTGTTGCTGTTGCCTCTCGATGTGTTTATTGTCCTCTCGTCCAAACCCAAACACAAAACAGAAGGGGGAACTTCCCGCCATATACACGTGGTCGACGAAAACTGCATTCCCCTACGGACTGGGCCATGGAGGATATGCCTTCAAAACGTGCGACATAAGCTCACATCGCGACTACTGGAGAGTGAAATCCTGCTTGCTTTTGCTAGGCGAACGTTTTACATACGTTTACACGAGGAGGAGATAGGGGAGATAATTCTGACATTGCAAAATAAAATAAAATAAAAAGATGACCGGTCGGAAAATCGGCGAAAAAAGTTTCCAGTCGGCGGATTTTTGGACAGTCGGTCGGGTTACGCGCAACAAACTTATTTTTAAGGATGGCCCGGAAACCCGGGAAGTGGCAGAGATGACATGAAGAGTGGGCTCTCACGGACTTTCATTGGCATAGAGACGGAGGTGACACGAACAACAACAACAACCTTGTACATTGCAAACTTTCGGTCGCGATCAAACTTTCCCGTGATCGGAGCATTTTCGTTCGCCCCGGTCTTACATAAACTCAATCTTTTATGAAAAAAACTCAATTTTTTTCCGCGCCTATGGCGCGCACTTCCCAAAAACTCAGAAAACTGAATTTCTAGCTCAAAACTCAATTTTGAAAAAAACCGCAAACTCAATTCAAATTCGTTTTCATCGGGAATACCACGATGAAAACCTGTCTAAAAAAACCCGAGACTACTGCATGTGTACATGTAGAACTTCATACACATGTACCACTTGATCATAACTTCAATGCATGTACATTTGTACTCACCCAATGTGCTGAGAAATAAAGTCCCACCAGTTTCCCCTTCAGCGCCCCATCAGCGTCGACTTCCCCTGATTTGTTATTTGCCAGATTCCCTCGAATGATTTCGTTGAAAGCTTTCGGTTTCCAAGGAAACTGGTCACCTGATGGGTCATTAGTGACTTTGGCCACCCCGCTGGTCGTGATAATCTTCCCTGATTCTCCATCCATTACGATCAGTGATGGAATTCCCTGTATTCGGAACTTTCGCGATAATTTTGTCTGCAAAGAAGTGGAAAAATAAAACGGCAATCAATAAAGATTGATAATAACCGAGAGGGGAAAATTTATTGCTTTGTTATGGATATCTCATGAATAAACCCAATTTTTTTTGTCATAACTGTTCCTGAAGGAATTACCAGCAGAAGAATAGCTATCCCATCTCTATCCATTTACAGAGAACAGGCTTAAGTAATCGTATGTGCATTGCACTGTTACAGGCACATGTGTTTTACCATGGCATGTTTTCCATGTTCTTTAAAAGAAAATAGGAAGGGGGAGGAGAGGAGATATTTTTCTTCATAAAATCGTACAACTGTAATATCATATAAAATCAGACTGAACTGACAAGTCAATATTTCAGTGTTCAAATCAGATCATGTATGTGTGTAAAAATACATGCATCACTAATTACCTGGGTAAACTGACATGACATTAACTTATGGCCGCAATCACCCCCCCCCCCCTCCCGCCCCCATCACTTCCCATCTCAGAATTACTTACATGTAAGGTTTCCTATGAGCATAAACACTGTGCTTCAATTTGTAAACAAAGAGATGTATGATGAAGCTAGAAACATAAGCTGTCATTTTAAGTCCACAAGAAATTTGTCCCTAGGAACACTTTTAGTAAAAAAATTGTTTCCACAGCCCTGTGCCCGTGCCTACATTTATCAAAATATACATGTGTTACATGTGCATCCATGTGAACTATAAAGTCATGCTATCACAAGTACATGTATCTCAATCACGTTCGCACAGTTAGGGTTAACGGACAGTCCAATTTTTTTGCTTTAACAAATTTGGTTCATTACTTCCTCAACAAGTGGGCAACAGTACAATTTAGATGATATCAAAGGCTTTGAATTTCTAGCAACTGAGTCGTGAGCAATGGAGGACAATCACTAACGTGTGGGGTAACTCACAACTGAATGGCATTAGGATTTTCTTGATTCTCATGACGACTTCATAAAGGTGTGCAGCAAACATATTCTGCCAACAAAGTCAGGAGTAATTGTTCAATCCAGTTGCTTCTGACAGAATTGGCTACATGTGTGCTGGCCTTTTTTTAATGAGATCATTTCAGAATCTTTGTAACAATCAATTTGAACATGATCATCAGCCTTCACATTCGGAAAAATCTACCTCAGCAGAAATCTTCTGGTATCAAGATAACCCACATTCAACACCATGTTAAAATAGCTTGGGTTAAGTGTTTTTGCCACAGCATTTATCTCAGCAGCTGCCAATGCCATGGCTAATTGTGAGGGCTGATCATACAAGTGAGAATAACTTGATAGAATGGAGTCGTCAATCCCTCTGATTCTGAGTGCTATATCTCTGGTGTGATCAACCAACTCTCTGCCTGCATCTCGACCAAAACTTGTATTTGGCTGGTGTATGTTAGAAACAATTTATTGGGCAGGAGATTTCACTTTATCCAGAACTGTGTATTTAACCCTCCTTGAAGTTTAATTAACCCTCAAACTCAGTTCTTGATTGAACATATCCCAAAATCTTCCAATACATATTGACTGCACATGAACCAACTTCTGTTGAAAGTTACCCCCACCTGAGCAAGGCTGTATGGATACTACCAAGTGTACATAAACAATTACATACCATGGGGAACTTAACTCTGAGGTGGGAGAAACAATTTGCCCTAATAGCATTCATCTGCACTTGTACAAATAACTTCTTTTGAAGTCGGCTCTATGGTGTTTTTTTTTTTTCACCAGCATTATTTTCCAACAGGGCCTATAACATGTTAAAGAGAAACTGAATTTAGCCTTGTTAACAGTTATTAGCTTCAATTACATGTTCATGTAAATAATGTACTAACAAATTATCCAGCCTATCTATCAGTTCTTGCCCTCACCTTTACCCTCAGTACATGTAATAACTGATGTGTACATATTACATACTTGCATGGCTTAATGAACAATTTGTGGAAATACATCTGAGGGCTGATCAGGGGATGGTAAAGAGCATGATTTGAACATATTCTATCTGATATCACCACAGGTTGAGGCTATATCCAAGTTAACTTTGTAGCTACCTTTAATTGGTATTTTGATGGTCCGGCATTGGTCTGGAGTTGATCGGAAAGGTGTGAGCGATTGAGTAGGATTTTAAAATTGCTTCCAACAATTTTTCAGTCATATCACGACAACACTGGGCCAACCGGTCCTTGATCTATCCTCTTAACTGCTGAGTGCCAAGAGAGGAAGATACAAGTTCCATTCTTTAAGTCTTTGGTACATGCATGACCCAGCCCGGAATCAAACCTGGAACCTGCCACTTGCGAGGTGAATGCTCTAACACAAGGCCACCATAGTACGGTGATAGTGAGGGTTGGATGAAGACTGATCTGAAGGACGGACGGAGGATAGTCAGACGATGGTCCAGATATGGTTTGAGAATATTGAGAGGATTGTCTTGGGATGGTCACAGAGGGGTAGGGACCCTGAATATTGATTGTATGTCATGCAGCGAATGGTCGGTTGAGTGTTGTACAAAAATAAAGGGTCAGGGGTCAGGTGGGGTGGTCAGGAGGTGATCTGGGTGTGGATGGTCTGGATTGGGATGGTGTTTAACCCATTCCTACTTCAGTGACAACACCATGCATGATCTTTTATACTGCAGATACATGTACATGCTCCAATTTCATTGTTTGACTTCCCTGATATACCACATAAGGATTTAAATCAGAAGTACATTTGCTATAGATTGATCATTCAGATAGCCTGAACATTATCATGTTTTACTTTGGTAATGCTTTGGGGATGTTGTGAAGCTGTTCTGGAGGATCATCACAGTTTGATTTGCACAATCACTGGGAATGGCCTGAGGATGATTACACAATGTCCAACAATGGTCTGAGGATGATTACACAATGTCCAACAATGGTCTGAGGATGATTACACAATGTCCAACAATGGTCTGAGGATGATTACACAATGTCCAACAATGGTCTGAGGATCCAATACATGTACATGTATTACAAGAACTGAGGATAATATGCAGAATATGAGATGACAAGGCCATTTTCAGTAGCAATTGTGTTTCCTGTACTGAACTTGTGAAATGTTAGCTATGCAGTTCTTTTTCTTTTCACCTTCTTTGAATACCGGTACCAGACTTGGTATGGGATTTTACATATCCACAGAAATAATGAAAAGAAATTATTGCCAGGACAATATATGAGCATGTATAGTATTGCATAGGTCGGATTAACAGAAACAAACAAATTCATTAATACTCTATGACCTGGATGTTTTTGGTGGATATGACCTGAAGATGGACTGCTGGATTATGGTAGACATGCAAAGATGAGTCTGCAGAAAAGCTGGAGGTTATTCTGATGATGATCCCAGGCAGACACACCCTTACCAAAAATTCTTGTAAGATCTTACAAGAAAGTGTCCTGTAAGATCTTGTAGGACAGTCTTGTAAGATTTTGGCACTTTTCTTGTAAGACTGTCCTTCAGGATCTTACAAGACTGTCCTACAGGATCTTACAAGATCCTACAAGACTGTCCTACAGGATCTTACAAGACTGTCCTACAGGATCTTACAAGATCCTACAAGACTGTCCTACAGGATCTTACAAGATCGTCCTTCAGGATCTTACAAGATCCTACAAGACTGTCCTACAGGATCTTACAAGATCGTCCTTCAGGATCCTACAAGATCTTACAAGACTGTCATACAGGATCTTACAAGACTGTCCTGTAGGATCTTACAAGATCCTACAAGACTGTCCTACACGATCTTACAAGACCGTCCTTCAGGATCCTACAGGGTTGTCCTACAGGGCTGTCAATTAACACAGATAGAATAATGCTGGATCGTTGTGCAGGGTTGTCCAATATACTGCAGGTTTACGATGAAACGTTTCGTGCCGAATGAGAGAGTCAACATAACAAATTATATGCATTCATTTCATACATTTTATTGTATAAAACAGAAACGTATAGACAGCTATACACACAAAACAGAAACGTATATACAGCTACATGTATACACACAAGGGATTATTATGTTGTCATGTCATACATTTCATTGTATAAAATAGAAACATTTATAGGGAATAGCAACCAGCACATGCACGTAGCATCCAAAGTCCAAGGCATCCATGTTTTTCTCAGCAGATCAAGTGTCTTTTATAACTTTTTAGCTCCCCATTCAATTTTGATTTCATCGCGTCCAAAATCACCTTGCTGGTACAGGGAAACTTCTTCTGGCAGTAATCTATAAAAAATGAAAAGTCATCAGATTAGCAAAGAAATTGTTATCAAGTTATCCTGACACTATTCAGAGGTTATCCTCATAATTTAAATGGGTAGAATGGTATAAAATTGTTGTGACATTAGCGAAAAAGTTTGATTAGAGAAATCTTAAAAATATTACACTACATTCAACTGGCGTATTGCTGATATTAGTGAATGTGACGATAACCAGGATGATTTGCATTGAAATATCATAGAAATGTGATGTTACTGTTATTGGTGTGCCCTCTGCAAAAACCAAACATGTGCCGCTCACTGAATAAAGATTATTTGGGTCCAGTAGCACCAAAGTCATTCAAGTCATTTGTTATTAATGTAAAATACACATTCTTGAATGCATGTTATGAGTATTATAAAGCAATTTTGAAGTGGAATCCAGAATTATGGATCAACACTAAATGAAAACGCAAGCACAACTGGAAAAAATATTGAGAATGTACACTAATATGATTTTAACAATGTTTGTCATCCAGTTGGTCATGTAATATTGCCTGATGCTATTTCCTCTTTGGCGAAGAAGTAATTCAACAATACGCTGCATGATTTCCATGATCAGATGTCTGCTCCGAGTCGATGAAATGTGTGCCTCGAACATGTCCGATTGGTTGCATCTGAGGAGAAAAAAATTGTTTCAAACGTTTTAAATGAAATGAATGAATGAAATGTTCTCATTTTTCAAGATGTGGGTACAGATGTACAATTGAATTATGCAGCAATCCTTAGCCTTGGTCAAGAATAGTGCAATAAATAGACATTTAAAATATAGCCTGTTATCATGGTTATGGTGATAGGAAATCTAATCATAATTTATCCTGCTTTTCCTGGTCACATTTTTATCATAGCAAATATCGGTTATGCCAACAGTGTATTTGTTATCAATTTATTTTAATAAATATTCCTTTGCGATTTCATCAGAACTTTGGTATGGAAATATTCTCAAATCTTCTGGAAATATAAGCAGGAAATGATAAACATTTCAAAACAACAAACTTCATAGCAAGTTAAATCCTACTGTTTGACAGGAAATACACAAGCAGTGGTGTGATATAACCTATATATCTCACCCTCCGGGAGATTTCCTCCAGCTAGGGAGGCCAATGCATGGCCAATCTTCACATGAGGTCCCCAAGCCTGGGCTTTTCCAGCTGACAATGCAACAATACACTGCCTTGATGAACCTGGGTAGATCTGAAAGGAATTTTAAGACAGATAGAGTTATGGAAATTTCTTTGTGAATTCCAGGCTAAATGAGTCATTAATTTTGACTGCAAATATAAGGTGAAGTGCTGCAGTAGTTACTGAGAAGAGTATCAATTGTTTAATATGGCAAGTATATGAAGAGAAACATGTTGATAGTTAAAGCTCATAGAGGGTCCACATTACAACATTCTGAGTGTAACTAGAAATTAGAATTGTTTTGCTAATAAAATGATAACATAATTGTATTTATAACTTACTTACCATCACTACATGTAGCTTCACTCATCACCATCTGCAATACAGTTCTTTAAACCTCAATAGTTCCAGCTTAAAATGAACAAATCAACTTTCTTTTTGCACTCTATCCTCTATGTTGTTGTTCTCATATGACAGTATGGTGGCGCCACCAGTGGCCAATTAAAATATACCGGTACAGGGGGGATAACTCTCCTCAAATTGTGAAATTATTGCCAGCAAGTCAATTGCTAATGTAATAGACTACCAGGAAAATAGAATAAATATTATCTGTGTATAATTGGGGATAATGAAGAGGGTAGAGTATTCATTAATGGACATTTTTTTCTTGAAAATCATGTTGGAACTGATGTATTCTTCTAAAATTATTTTCTTCATTATGTCCAATTTTATTATAAAATCTTTGGATTGGACTGATTATTAATTAATTATTTATTAAACTTATTAATTTTATTATAAAATCTAAATTCAACAAGATTTTCTTACACAAATATGATACTATTTTGATAACACTATGTAGAGATTGATATCTTTATTTTATTCGAATGAAAACCCATATGTCACTAATATGATCTCTGAAGTCTTATGTAAAGTTTGTGTATTTTTCAATTCAAGCTGTTGTTGTTGTTGTTGTTGTTGTTGATTGAAGAATTCGTCACATTTTGTCGCTGTATCCAAACACCAAAATAGTTATATTGATAACTCGTATCATCGTTTAGATAACATATTGAAAGACAAATGTAGTACTTTGACAGAATTTCCCAATCAGGTTTGAAGGTAAACTATTATCAGATAGATTTTTTAAAATTTTCAAGAATAATTTTCTTACTTGAGTGAAACAGATGAGGTTCTCCATATGATTGATTCAGTAGAGAGAAGTACAGTTTTGGAAAATATCATGAAAATACGCCTGCCATTTTTAAAAGAGAAAGGGCTAACCATATCTTCAACTGTTGATCCAATGTTGTGGATATTTTGTAAAACTGTCTTGTAAAAATACTTTCCAAAAGCAAACTGATTTTTTGTCCTACAGGCAAACTTATTCTTACAAGATCATGTAGGACAGCTGTCCTGCGGGATCTTACAAGATCTTGTAGGACAGCCAGCTTTGTCCTTCAGGATCTTGTAAGATCGTGTAGGACAAAAAAACTGTCTTGTAAGATCTTACAAGATCTTGTAAGAAAATTTCAAATCCTACAAGATCTTACAAGATTTTTTGGTAAGGGCAATGAAGACTATAGCACAAGATAGTATGATAATCCCTCTAGTAATTTAATCCCCCTTTCAAAACCACAGTTTTGGGGAAAAAATTGAATATGTGGTTTTAATAAATTTGATCACCCTCTAAAATCATGATTTTGAACGATTGTGTCAACTTTCTGTTCTAATAAATGTGATTGCCACAGCTATTATGGTGGAAAATTTCACTTCCTGTGATTGAATTATTAGAGAGATTACCGATATTACCCCAGACAAGGATGAAAATCCCTATAAGTTGAATTTATCCCAGCTACATCCCAGGATTGCAAAAATGTACTTGTAAGACTGTGCTGTAATATACTTGTTCATAGCATGCCGAAATGTTGTATCCCATTTTCCTTATGCCAAAATTTCCTTTATTGATATTCTGTATGCCAAACTGTTGTGGATTCGATCCATGGTCAGTAGCAGGTGCTTTTTTCAGGGTTACACTACAGCAAACTCCTGATGCAGGTCTGTGTACTCTGTAACCATTCAGCCAAGTCAGACTTGGGATGATTATGAGGCCACCCAGTCTGTTTGTGACAACACGGTTCAATGAAAGTACTCAAGAGTACTATTGTCTGGAACAGTAATGGATGTGCAATATCGATTCATTGCTTCAGAATAGTGTACATCTATTTCGATTTTCGGGAGTTTCCGACTGCCCGCTAGTGGGCACTCGAGTCAGGGAAGACAAAATATGTACTCAATAACATGAAAAGAGATAGGGTGCAATAAGCGTTTTCGCGGTTACAAGAATCGGGAGTGATCTAGAGTTCGCTGTCAGAGTTAGATACAGGGTCTCACAGCATCCTTAAAAAGGACACAACTATAAAATCAAATGACTATTTTTCCACAAAATCAAATGAGTTTATTTTAGAAAACTCATAGATTAAAGTGAATATCAGAGGCAAAATGCACAGTAGTTTGTGTAAAACACCCAAAGAACACAAACTGACAATGTTTGGCATGTTCAACACCATTTGAGTGATATTAGCCATTTTGCAAAATTAGTTTTTTTCAAATAACGACAAAGCTATTTTCAAACAAGGACTTTGGTGAAAATCTTGCATCTAACCCTGGCTGTGTGAAATGAGTCACCTGTATCTCTTTATTCAGCATTACATGTACAAAGGCATGAAAACAAATACAGTTTGCCATACACTGTTTACCTCTGGACATCGCAGAGAATATTTGAGCTCCTTGATGAAAGCTACCATGAACAATCTTTGTGCTGCTAATTATATGGGCAGGAGGCCCAGGATTTGTTTTCACGTAATTTGTCATTGTTATGAGAGCCGGCAAATAATACCTACATACAAACAATTGCATACGGTAATTCCCCTAATAATTCAATCACAGGAAGTTCACTTTTCAACTCTGTTATTCAAACACAGGGAAAAAGTAGCATTCCCATCCTTCATTCAAATTGAAGAAAAGTCATACAATGACAAAATGGGGCACTTTGTAGCTGGTGCCATCAAGAATATTTCCAGATAAAAGTCATTTTTGCTGCACTTCCGGTGATCGAATTATTAGGGGAATTACCGTAATCCATAAACTGGCAAAATAAGAACAGTTAGACCTGGAAGCTTCATCCTCACTATAAAACCTGTAGTTAACTGTGACCTATGAAATCCAGTGATGTAAAAAAGCATACACAATCGGAAGCATCAGTGCTGCTAGCTTTACCTGATTGCCTCGTAATCGTACTATGCAATGGATACCAATTTGTTGTCTGTACTGGTCAATAGAAATCCCCATCGTTCTTAGAAATTTAATTTACACGTGCCTTACAAGTTAAATTTACAACTTTCGAGCGTGTTTTCAGCTCCAAATGTGCTCCACTCCAAAGTGTGCTCAACTCCAAGTGTGCTCAACTCCAAGTGTACGCTCAACTCGATCGTACAAACCAGACCTATTAAATTCGAGCCAAATTCACAATCACGATTTAGCGAATTGGCACGGACAATTGACAAATAGGCCAAAATACTTTGAATCCAAGTTGGCCAACTTCGTGTTATAAGAATTCAATTAATTGCCAAATTATGCGACAAATATTTTCTCATTACCAGCACTAAAATGTAAATGTTGTTGTTGCTGAGAAAGGAATTCTGATGAAACGTTTTCCTTCAGCTCAAGTTGCAAGCGAGTCCGATGATGGGCTGTAAACAACACAAACAATGATTCAGTTCAAGGACGTAAATACAGTATGGTCTGGTATTTACTAGCCCTTGTTGGCGTGACCAGGGGATGCTCACGCCATTGCATTGGAGAAACCAAGCTGTAGCGCGCGAGCAACAACAACATTCCATTTCATGGAATTCGACAGAAATAGATATTTAAAGCGTACCTTATACCATCAACTTCAATACTATACACACACAAACTCCTCACGAAGAGTGTAGGAAAAAATAAGTGACTCGGGGATGTTGTTGTTCCTCGGGACAAACATAACGTCTTCCCTGCTCAACTCCGTGGGCACGTGTTGTTTTGCGGAAGCCCGAATCTCCGAGACTCTCGACGAGGATTACCCAAAATACAAACCGCACACGTGTTCGGAAAGAAATTCGTCCACTGTCAGCTGTTAGGAGGGCCATCAATTCTGTTGATTCTTGACACTCACATACTTCAAAATATTCCTTTCTTCCGTTTTGAGTGAATAATTCAAATTCAAGTCGGACACAACAAATTCGATGGCCCTCCTAACAGCCGACATGTTGTTTGCCAGTGGACGAATTTCTTTCCGAACACGTGCGCGGTTTGCATTTTGGGTAATCCTCGTGCGTGGAAAGGAAAGGAAAGAAAGATGGCATGAAGCGAACAGGCAGGACGTTTTGATATGTGCCGAGAAACAACAACAATCCCGAGTCACTTGTTTTTTCCCTACCCTCTGTACTTTCGTGAGCAGATTGTGTGTGTGTATGGATAAGTTGATGGAATAAGGTACGTATTTATTCATTTATTTGGGTCGAATTTCATGAGTTGAATTTTGCTGTCTGCCGTGCGCTATAGCTTGGTTTCTCCAATGCAATGGCGTGAGCATCCCCTGGTCACGCCAACAAGGGTTAGGTATTTACCAATGAATCAAACCAAGTTTTTCCCCCACGTCGACGGTCGTCCAACTTCACACGTCTGCTTATCATCACGGGCAATGCTGACACTAAAATTCCGCCAGAAGGAAACCACGAGGTGTGGTGGAAACCCTTGTTACCATGTGCATAGTTTACAAAATAAAATTTGACGCATTGCTCTGACAGCACGGCACAATGTGTTGAATATGGGGGCTGGGAATGTCCGACTTCAAGAACCAAAAACATAGTCCACTAATTCACGAGCAGTGTGAACAAAACAAGGTAAAAGATACGACTGGCGATACCGTTAAAATAGAGGCCTTCGCCTTATTCATCTAAATATACAAACGTTTTTGGTTGGTTTTATCCCTTCGGAGTTAAAAAATGTGAACTTGCGGATTTTTTTTCCTCTGACCGCATCACTCGTTGGCTGGCCTAATCACACTCATAAGGTGGCCAGATGGCTCTGCGCAGTTATTGGGTCAGGGGTCAGCCGGATATAGTGCGTGTACCAGTGTTGGCAAGCAGCCAAATTTGCTGTACGACAACAGAGTCTGGGAATAGGGCTTCGCCCTGTTCCAGACAAAAATAGGTACATTGGTAGGATTTCATTTTATTTTATTACATTTGGCATTTGTTATTTTGAGTTCTTTAAAGGGTACATATTAAAATGGTTATAGGTACCCTATGGTCAAGTATGGGTAGATTTACTTGTATCTACTTTAGGTTGTTCTAACTTGAAAACAATAAACGTTGAAAATCTGGAATAGATCATCAATGGAAGCAGAAACTAAACATTTAAAAAAAAAAGTAAAAAAAAAAAATAATAAAAAAATAATAATAATCAGGGTCACCACGGTCCACCCTAAATATTTAGAGATGGTACAGTTTGAAACACAAAATTTTTATGCATGGCCTGGGTTACTAGGGCTTTGAACAGATATTAATGTTGTAAGCTTACCAACTTGTACAGGTTTAGAGGGTCTCTTCTCAAACTGAAACTGAGAAAACCCCAAAAGAAAGTCTGTGCACAGGCAGGTTGGACCATTGGATACATGCACTGCACAATGTACTTGTCCATATCTAAATGTCAAGTAAAAGGTACATGATATCAGGCTCACCTCATCATCAACAGTAGGAGTGTGACAGGTGATGGAGAGAGGGAGGTGAAGGATACTCCCTCATCTAATGGGCCTTCTCTAACACTCTCCTCCATCTGGCAGCTGGCAAGTATGGTGATAATAGAGCCTCAATATACCTATCTCTTACACTGCACCCTCTGGTCTTCCCACAGACCTGTGCTGAGACTCCCAAGGATAAAATTTTATGATAAATAGCCAGCCAGAGACAAGTTTGCTCAGCAGGAGTTTTTGTACATGTAGCTTGGCCCAAGTAGAAGTACTGGCATGTATACATGCAGATACAGTACTGTAATGTACCCTTGACTACCCTTATGTCTATCACAGCACTTCAGGCTCCTGTGATCATCTTAGATAACCAGAGATACATTAATTCTGGCCAACTTCCAGTAAATAAAATTGCACATTATCATTATCAATATCAATGGGGGCCTTGAACAATAACAAATATCCAATCAGATTTCTTGATTACATTTCCTGTTTGTCGATTTTGGTCCTTTTAGTCAATCAACTGACAGAATTGCTACTTCCTGTTTCCACAGTTTTTGTAACTATATTTTTTCTTACATATTGCTTCACATACATGTACATGTAGTTGACACAAAAGAAGCAAACAGACTGGAATATGACAAATTCAAAGACACAATCGTAGTGCCGCTATTTAGGCACAATGCAGTTTCAATTTTAAGCCTGCAAATACACTAGAGTGCAGGTCAGTTCGTCCTCAAACCAACTTGTGTTTTAACTCGAGTCAAATCGTCCCCAACTTTGAGCAAATTTATCCCCAACCTTGGGTCAAGTCGTCCCCAAATAAATTTTACCAACGAATCTGATCAAAGTCTGAACTCTTCGTGTGGTACATCCTATCATTGAATAATTTTATTACCGGTACTTGTGATTCATTTTTTGCATTTCGTTTTAGATCCATTGAATGTCTTTCTGTTATATTTGTGGAATGTCTGGAAATGGCCTGCAAAAAAGGTTGACTTAATCTTTCTATCCCCCTCATCGACTCCACCAGGGCTGCATCTTGGATTTCTTTGGGGGGTGGGGGGGCAGAGCCGGTGCGGGACATCGGAGCCCCCCCCCCAATATAAAAAGAGGGAGGCCAAGGAGTGCCTTGCCTTTTTTTTGCCCCCCAATTATTGTTACTGAAGTGCCTTGAAATTGGTCAAAAATTAGTAGGGAAGCATCTAAAATCTAAAAATTTCCCGGAGGAGTACCACAGGTCTAAATTTATCACGACTAGTTTTAAATTGCATTTTCGTGCAAAGTGCCAACTTCTCCCGCAGTGTTTCTTCTATCTGATTTAGTGTTAACTCCAGCACTGTCTTCATAATTTATCAGCTTCATACGATATCCGCATCTCTTTTTCGATGAAAATGTTAATAAGCACTGGAAATTGCCGTGCTTGGCATCCACAACTTCAAACCAGTCAGCTTGGCATCGACGAAGTGACCTTTTCGTGCAGAGGTGTTAGAAGATGACGGTTTGCGTTAAACTGATGACAAGATGGTTTCATCTCAACACCAATATTTGAGGAAGATTTTTTTTTTTGCCTCTTTGAAAGAGTTAGAAAGGTGGAAATTGTGAAATTTTCATCCTAATCTCCCGGAAAATGTGCCAAAAGGGAGGACCCCAGGACCCCTGGCTTAGCAGGTCCCACCCCCGAGTTGGCCCCCATCCCCCACAAATGTTGAATTGCTTCCGCAACACTTAGTTGGGCAATAGATGAGTAAAATAACACTAGGGGTTGAGGAGCGCCTAGAAGTTTTGAAATTTATTAGGGTATAAAATCCAGAATTTTCCAAAGTAACGTTGTTCTTTGATTAACTAAAATAGACCGATGAACATTTTCATACATGTAGAATATCCTGTACTCCACAATACAATTTTTTCAAACCTAAAATTCCCCCCTCCCCCCCCAATATATTATGCCAAATAACTCTCAAACCAGAGCTTGGATAAACCTGCATGTATATAATATCTCAGAATTTCAGTCCATATATTTGTGACAGAATTTAATTAGATGTTCTAATAACCTTGATTGCCATCTAACAAGTCAAAAAGAATATATTATTTGAATGATTCTGGGCCATTTTGTCAACTTTCTGTTCTAATAAATTTGACCACCCCTTAATCTTACCTATAGATATTACAAAATGGACAATTCCCTGCATGGACAGGTTTGGGGATTCAATATTTTATCGGAAGCCCTCTTTTAAGATCTGTGTCCTGTGTTCCATGAAAATCTATCGTAAACTATTTAGCAATGACAACGTAAATTCAGTTCAATCGCCAAATTTTGTTTCCAATCTTTTGTTTTAATAACAGTACCATCACTCAACCAGGACGTAATATTGGTTCTGTGAAATCCTAAGCACTGATGGATTGGAAAGAGATAGTTTTCCCCAGTATGTACCTGTGTAAAACCTTGGGGACTTGTCTTTCAAAACATATAACAATCTAGACATATACAAACAGATAGACTGTGTAAATATATGGGTTCAAGAGAGGGAGTTAACTGGGAGTAGATGTCAGGGGCTCCAAGATGAAGTACTGGTGCACAGACCTGCAGCCATCCACTGACAGACTGATGACTTCTCCATCTGTGCTGCCTGTCAGGACTGCCCCTGTTAATAGTGGGCTAACATTCCAATATGCCACAACATAAGCAGTCAGACCACAAGTAGATGGACAGACATGTCACACAGTGTACATGTACATGTACATGTATGGATGTAGCTCAACTTGGGGAATACCCAGATACAGCATGGAAGCTGAACCCTAGTCCCTATCACATGTACACATGCATATAATGGTGTCCAGACATTTTGGAACGTTCCTATCTTTTGTCACGCCGACTCCGAAATGTTGCACCATTCTCATTGTGCCAAAATGTCACATATGGCGAAATCTCATGGATTTCTAATAATGGATTGTAGGACATTCCCCCACCATATTTTCAGAATTCTATTACTCTACAATTCTAGATATATACATGTATGTTAATGTTTTGATATTTGAAGAATTGTATGAGCACTGCAGGGTTCTGGATTTTACGTTGGCAGATAATAAAGGAGCCAGGTATAAGTATATTTTAAGTGAGTGATGAGAACAGAGCCATTTGTGATGTTATCCAATGTGGGCGGTCGCCATATTAATATCCTGGCTGCTAGTACTTCAATTCTGCATATGAACACTCATATTGTTCTTCTATGTCTTTACAATAAAGTTTGATATTCTTGGGAATACCTGTCATCTGTGAATTCCATAGAAAATGCAAAATGTCTCGATTTCTGAATGAATCTAAAAATTCTCGTTTGATGTTTTGGTCGAAATACTCTTTTGAAGAAAAATACATTTTTGAAGATTTGTTTTCACAATCTGCCAGTTTGGTTTCTTGTCACCGTACACCCCATGGGGGGAATTTGGGTTAATGTCAAACTCAAGTTTGTTTCACTCATATGGTGACAGTCAGTTTGGTTGGTGGAGAAAGCCAGAGTACCCGGAGAGAACCACCACCCTTTGGCAAGTAACTGACAAACTTTCACACATGGACCAGCTGGGCTCGAACCCGCGCCGGCACCGGTTCAGCGGTGTGAGGCTAGCAGTCACCAGCGAAGCGCCTTAGACCACTCGGCCACCGAGGGCGCGTCCGAGTCCTAATGCCTACCCTACTTCGTAATTAAATAGAAAGCAAAAAGAGTTTAGATCATATTCTAGTAGTAGTATCTTCTGTAGTGTAAGCCTTTTCATTGAACTTTTAACCTGACAATAATATATAGGTGCTAAATTAGGGCTATACACATACAGCTTCGGATTCAAGCATGAAAAAATGTCAAAACTCTGACTATTCATTTTTGTAAAAGTCCAACCAACACAGCTAGAACTTAGATGCCTGGCTGGCACTGGCCCACTGAGCTCTGTGGAGTAGAATATGTCCTTTGCAATTTTATCATGGTGAAATAGCACATATATACATGTACATAAACAGAAAATAAACAGGTAATAAAATTCTCACAAAAACACAAGTTAAGAGCCATATAATCTACTGCCGAGTCCTGAACTCCCGGAATAAACAGGCAGATGCTAGGCAGGTATATTTACATGTAGGGTACTGATCTTGTAACATTGTATCCCTCCCGAGAAGATATCACAATTCTATCAAGGAGTGATTCACCAGGGGACAGCCAAGGAACCCACCAGTTCTGACATTATGCAAGATTACATCGGATAAAACGGCAACTCAATTCCGACAGTTATCAGAACCTGTTTGGATGCACTCAGCTTGGCTGCTGGAATTGTGCCGCAGAAGCGAGTTTAATATCCTCCATGGAGTGAAGTTATCTCAGCGTGACAAGCGCAAATGAAATATGACCAACCAATGTGAAAGATCAGGATCATTTATCCTTGTTAACAGCCCTTGGCTTTGATTGTGATGAAAGATCAATACTTCCAATATTTGATACATCACCTCAAGTGTGAAACATAAAAGGTCCACTAAAGAGGATGTACAAACTGTAAGAACATGATGATCAAGGAATAAGGTGCAGGATCAAAATACAGAACCCCCCCCCCCTTAAACAGCAAACTGAAATGGGGTTTAAAGCCAGGTAATTCACAATAAATTTTATGTTTAACTTTCCGGTAAAACAACCTACCCATGTATTCATGATTTCGTCAAGTTTTGATCGGCAAATTATAATTCTTTTTTTTTCTGAGAGAATTTTGTGAAATTCTGTACCAAAGGAGTGATATTTTAAGAATTTATAAGAAAAAATATTCGCAACCTACGTACATGTATGTACCTATCCACCTTTTTTCAAGTTTGTTTCGGCAAACACAAAATATATTGTGAATAGCCCCATGCAGGCCTAAGACAAATCCTTCTAGTTTTCATCAAAGGACCACATTGAATGCAGTTGGACTTGAATTAAATTTCCAAAACATATGGTACATTTTTGGTTTGTAAATTAGGCTACATCAATGTTAAAATTTATTACTTAAATTACCGGTACTGTAAATATCCGCTCATCCACTAAAAAGCTAAATTTTTGCCATTCTCCCCCATTTACAAGAATAAAATGTGGCATGAATAAAATAAAAATTCTAATACACGTGTGGATAGTACATGCACTGGTTTCATATTTATTCAAAGCATGGTGCACATCAGGGCTCGAAATTGCCAAAAGCCCAGCAGCCCAGGCCATGGATGGTGAATTTAGAACTTGTCTGGTTGAATTTAGTTCTAAAGTTTAAGCTAACCAGCCTGACTGGCAACAAGTTAGACTCAGACTTTGTTCTGTTATTCTTTTAGTGTATTTATTTGGGTGGAATACACAGACAGACAGACAGACTACACATTGTACACAGACACCTTTACCATTTTGATCGGCTTTGATCGCTGTTTTCAGCGATATTTCGGAGAAAATTTATCGTACAGCTTTGAAACTTCACACACTATATAAATAAAAAAAAAAAATTGGGGGGGAATTGACGAAAATCACCAATACCTACCATGTTATTTTGGGGCTACGATGACATTGATCTGCCAATGTTATATAACATGCAGACTTGGTGTCATGACGTCAAAAAATAACCTACAAATGTCCCATCTAATTGTTGTTTTGGCGATTTGTTGAGAACTACTGGAAGGATTTTCTTGATACTTTGGAATAAAATTAGTACTTTTTAGTTGATCTCCTGTGTGAAATTTCAATATCCCCCGATCAATTGTCTCCGGAATATTGCCGAAAACGTCTCGGATATATTATCTGTGACAGACAGTAGAACCAGTATTTTTACAAGGGCAAGAATGTTTTCAATATCATGTAAGTCACTCTTTTGACGGATAATTTTTGGCAAGAAATTCTTGATTGTTCTGCCTTCTTGTGACTGGGGTTTCATTCTGACGATTCAGAAAACGATCCATATCACTGTCAAAGAATAGATCAAACGTGTTATCGCTAGGCTGCATCCAGATTCTATCAGCTATGCTGATTGGCTGGATGGAGTAATTAGGCTAATGAAATCGCGCGTACCATAATCACTCGACTGGTCAGTCACGAGGTTATTTTCTATCTTCGCGCACAGGAGAGCAGTTTTCAAAAAGACAGTGACAACAACGACATCGGTCGTACGGGCCACGGAATCACGTAAATTTTATCAACTTCGGGGCCTGCGGAAACTATGCTACACGCGTTGTTTTGTTAGGCGAAGTATATATCTGTTACAAATAAAGACGGCACTTTATTGCTTTGTTGTCGCAGGCGACAAGTCACTTTTCTTTTTACTTGTCACTTGCGAAAATCACTTGTCATCGACAAGTAGACAAGCGTTATTTCGAGCGCTGAACACCGTTTTCAAGATCATGTGATCTTTCATGTGACTGGTCTCGTGTAAACATGACCATTCTGAACAGTCTTATGTACAAATCACTTGAATATAAAATGAGTTTCATTGGCCGGTCGAACAAAACAGCTTACATTCGCCTCACACATTGAGGATTTCGCCTCGCGAGGCAGAATTACCAAATTGTTTGATATTTTTCTAAAACCCCACCAAAAACTGTTCGCACACAAGACAGGGTTCACACACGGGAATTCAGATTGAATTCCATGACCTTTTATGGACAAATTCCATGACTTTTCCATGACCTATCAGAAATTCTCTATAGATAATGGGAGCGTCGGAAAAAATCAGTCTCCTAATATACATGTATATGTACGTATATAAATGAGTTGACATGTGTAGGGTCCTCCTAAACACAGACAACAGCATCGTTCATTGTCGCCACATGAATTGGCTTGCTATGTGGTTTTGATACAGTCTCGCCCATGTTTTTCTGCAAATTCCAAGACCATAGTTACCTCCCCTGATGCACACTTGATCGCATTCATAGACCACACACGACATTCGACAAATAGGAGATTCGCTGACCCAGGAAAATCATCTTTTCAGTCAAAAAGTCAAGAGAAATATTGACCTGGCTGACATTTTCAAGTTCCATTTCATTTTTCCATGACCTCTCACAAAGTCCCATGACCGGACACAAAATTCCATGACTTTCAAGGCCTGGAAAATCGATTTTCAAATTCCATGACTTTCCATGACCACGGGAACCCTGCAAGAGTTAGCCCCAGAGCCAAGAAGCAAAATTTTGAGGCCATTAGCTCAGTGGATAGTTCTCGTGTGTGCAGGGCTTAAGAGATGTTTACATGTACATGTATATGCAACGAAACATCCACCATAAAATCTGTTCCTCTACTGTGTAATACATGTATAAATATTCCATAATTGCTTGCGGAGACCAAGACAGATTCTGCGGCCAGCAAACATAATAATCTTGGAGTAATTAAAAACAACCAATATCAATCCACAAGTCCTGGATTAATTCATTGGATTATTTTAATTGCTCTCACAGCATTGTGCTCCCCGCTCAACCTGCCTGAATGGAATATTTGCTAAGAAGCCCAGTAACCTCACAAGCCAATTGATCCAGTTGAATAATGATCTGCCCACTGCACAGAGTCGAGTCTATTCATTCGCCTCAAGAGCATCATACGACTTTTATACATGTACATGTAGCCTGTATTAAAAGCAATTCACCATAATATGATGATGTCATCCGAGCTGCTAATATCATGTATGACAGATACAACATACATGCATGTCAGACCAAAAACATATAGACCCACAAAGGGTACATGCAGGTGGGCACAATACAAAATGAATTTTACCAATTCAATATTCATTGACAAAATTAACCCTCGTCCTGCCGGCCCCAACTTTACACGGGACCCGTGTTGGTTAAGTTTTCTCTGCTTGTCACAACTTTACACGGGACCCGGCGTTGGTTAAGTTTTCTCTGCCTGTCCCAACTTTACACGGGACCCGGCGTTGGTTAAGTTTTCTCTGCCTGTCCCAACTTTACACGGGACCCGGCGTTGGTTAAGTTTTCTCTGCCTGTCCCAACTTTACACGGGACCCGGCGTTGGTTAAGCTTTCTCTGCCTGTCCCAACTTTACACGGGACCCGGCGTTGGTTAAGTTTTCTCTGCCGGTCCCGACATATCACGTTCTGATTAACTACAAAAGTTGATGACAACTTGGCTTATATTCATGTGTCCAGTGCCATTTGGGTTTAAATTTATTAGCATGAATGTAGATGCCTGTTTTGTGGAATATTTCCTAATTATAATGTCTTTAATAAATTTACAATATCCGATAGCATTATAATTGTCTAAGAACGTAAAATAGAGGAGATTTCAATCTAAAAAGCTTATAAAACGGACCACATTCGCAGAGTGAAATACCGACTGATGCTCCGTCACATCCCGCCATATGCACATCGATGGAAAGGGGAGATCATTCTCTAGAACTTTGTGGCATCGACTTGGGTTGGCAGTTTCGTAATTCAGACAATATCATTGGATAGAAAATCATGTATTCCTGCAGTGATATAGTCAAAGCTTGTCCAAGCTGTCTTCCCGAAAGGTTTTGAAGAATACACTTTGTGACTGGTCGGTCGGAGAAACCGGTCAATCGCTGAGCTTGTTTCATTCGGCTTAGGCCAATGTTAGTGCGAAGAGGTCTGTCCATTTATAAATTCGGGACCGATTGTCCTCGTCCTCGAGTTAGGGGTTTGTTATCCCAGGAGATAGACGGCTGAAAATTTCCGTTCTATATATTTGGGTCAAGCTCTACATGTACAAGCCACCATGATGATGTCACGGTGAATTCACAGTGACGTCATCTTCTCAGAAACCATTTTTTGTCTATCTTTTGAACACGGGTACTCCTAATTACCGTGTTTGCTGCAGTCGACCGACCAACACTCTAGATATAGAAAGGTTTGTCAACTTGGATCCAGAAATTCCGCCAAATTCAACCGCCTCTCCAGTCGCCCACATTCAGTCCTAATAAAACGATCATCTGTCCTACTTAAAGGTGAACTGCAAAGCTTTTAATTTTTTCTAAATTGTTGCTTATATGTACATCTTGTCTTATGTGACATAACTTTTATACGTTTTTGGGGCAAACGTAATTTGCAAAATTGAACTAATAACAATATTTAAGTTATCCTGTTATAAATCCGTCTTGAAAACTTGCATCGCTTGTCTCTCTTGGCTTGTAGAACGTTATGACGTTATAGTGGCCCCCTTCATTCAAGTTTTATTCAAATGTAACGTCATGCTACGTGGGATGAATGAACGAGGACCACTATAACGTCATGACGTTCCAAAAACAACGGGAGGCAAGCGATGACTTTTTCAAAAGTTCTGGCTCTCGGTATAAGTTTTGACTTCTCATATACCCAAAATAAAACAATAACCCACAGAACTATTACCACACATAATTGTAACAACTATACAAGTTCTTGTTTTATGACATTTTAACAGAACATTGGAAAGCTTTTCAGTTCACCTTTAATGTCTGTAGAGCTCTGGTATATCAGGGCTTCGTGTTTAGAATTAGTGCGCGAGCTAAAAATAGCTCGTGTCAAAATATTTAGGAGAGGGTATTTATAAGTCAGGCGAGTGATTGCAATATAATACAATATAAAAAGTGACAGTTTACGTGAGCTAAAAGTCACTCTCGTGACATGAACTTATGCGAGTGTTTGCATGCAGGTGAGCTATCACT